>CAJGYO010000076.1:0-199072 GCA_904845875.1 Miscanthus lutarioriparius
TGAGGAAAATCCATACCCCTCAACGCCTCGGTCGTGTCCAGACTGGTATGCTCCCTTCTATTTCGTCTGTGTTTCTTCCTCTGCTTTTCCTATTTCTTGATTTCGGGCCATCAGTTCCATAGGGGCTTGGAGTGTACAAGTCCCGGCCACACCTCCCTAAGGGACCGAAGGGCGTGGCCCGACAGGCCGCCTAGAAGGAGGCGGCAGACACCAGGAAGAAGAAGAGAACCAGGGAGGTTCGGCGGAAGTAGGAGAAGGAGAAGAAGGTTGCTCGGCGCGTGAAGGCCGGGGAGAGAAAGAGCGACATCGAGTCCGAGCTCGAGTCAGAGGATCCTACAGATGTGGACGACATGGTTTTCTCTGAGGAGGAGGATAGTCGTGAGGTCGTTGTGACCTCGGCGGAGCGTCGTGACCCTATGGCGATGCCCGCTGGTGATGAGCAGGAGGCCGTGCGGCGCGCGATGGCTTCCACGCCGAGGAAGCGCGCGGCGAGCGTGGACGTCGTCGATGAACGAGCGACAAAGCGGACACGGTCACCGCACCCTTTGGTGGCGTCGTCGGTCCCGTCGCCGCCTATGGCGGATGTGGCCGAGCAAGCCGAGAGGTTTGAGGAGTGGACTGGTACTTGTGCGTTGCCGGGACCAGTGACAACGCGCGACTCGTAGTCAGAGAAGGCCCCGCCTGCCGCGGACATGGTTGGGCAAGCCAAGCAGTCTGAGGAGCAGACTGGCGTCCGCGCGTCGCGTGACTCGTAGCCAAAGGATGCCCCGCCCCCTGCTTCGGTCGGGGAGTCCTGAGCCAAGGGGCATGGTGACCCGCAGGCAGGGCAGGAGCTGGTTGGGACGACTCCGTCCCCGGCCAAAGTGAGGGGACATGGGTCGTAGCCCGGGAGCGGCCCGTGACCTGTAGGGCTGTCGGTGCCGGGTCTTCCCTTTAGAGTCGTCTCGCTCACCTCCTGGTATGTTTTTCCTTTGTTTCTTTCCAATCTTTTACTGTTGAGCCTTTTTGGAGTGTGACTTACCTGTGCCCTCTGTCAGCGGCCGGGCGATGATGGGGTTGAGTATCGCCCCAACTCCCATGCAGGAGGCATGGAGGCCCACCCTACAGCGTGTCGCGACGAGCGGCGGGGGAACAGGATGGCGGTGGCGAGCCCTTCCCTTCCGGGGGCGGTTGCCGCTATGGCGGCGGCGTCAGCATTGGCGGCGATTTCGGTGTCGTCGCTGGAGGTTGCGTCGGAAGTCACCTTCGTGGCCTTTCCTCCACCGGCCACGGTGGAAGAGGAGAGGGAGACCGAGCTCCCTGCCTCACCGGGCGAAGGGCTGCACGGGTCACCCTCGTGGTCGGAGCCGAAGGCGCCGGGGGAAAGCACGGCTGGGATGGAGTCCGAACATCCTGCGACGGTCCACGCAACCGAGGTGGTGGACATCCCATCTGATGACAAGGCGGATGATATGGCGAAGCCGCTGGTGTCGTCGTGGGAGCTGGCGGTGGTCCAGTCGGAGGCTGGGCCCTCCGACGGGCTACCGGAGGGTTACCTGGAGTGGCCCTACCCTGAGGATCCTGCGAAGGCTTGGTTCGTCCTCCGGGATTCCCAGGAGTGTCAGCTCTGGGACATCCTTGGGGAGCAAGGGCACGCCACGGTGTCCAAACTCGCCCAACTGTCCACGAAGCTCGGAGACGCCCAGGAGCGGGTTAAGTCCGCTCAGCAGTTAGTTGAGGTCGACCTACAGCTCACCGTGGAGGTGAGGTTTGCATACTTGTCCTTGACCTCTGAATCTTTTGTTGGTTGCCTTTGCATGTTTGTTTTTCATAGAGTCTGAAGGGGATGTCGTCCCGTAAGTCCCGCTTAATCCGGATGGAGCACGCCCGGATGACTGAGCTTAAGCGTCAGCTAGCGTCCGTTCATCGCGAGTCCTATGACCGGGCGGACGAGGCGACCGTGGCGCGGGCGGAGGGGAAGCATGCAGCAGAACAGGCGACTGTCGCCGAGCAAGGGCTCGAGGCGGCGAAGGCTCGCCAGGCGGAGACCGAGGCGGGGTTGCGGACATCCCTGGTGAACACCGAGGTGGCGCTTCAGGAGTCCTTGGCGGCCCTTGAGTCGGAGCGGGCTACTTTGGTGTCAGAGCGGAGCGCTCTGGAGTCGGCACGGAAGGCCCTAGAGGTGAAGCAGAGGGCCCTAGAGGTGGAGCGGAAGGCCTGGTCGAAGGCGGACCAGGAGGTGCTCGTGCTCCGGGGCTGGGTGATGGGGACGGAGGACGCGAGCACCCGGCTGCGCGAGCAGGTGGCCCGGTAGGCAGAGGATCTCTCTACCCTTGAGAACTTCCACGTCAGTACATACCTTTTCTATCTTTCATTGTGTTGGTTTTTCCTTCAGTCTGTTTCTGAGCTTGTCGCTCTTCTTTCAGAGCTGGGTGGAAAGGTGAAGACGCTAGAGCGGGACCTAGAGACGATCAAGGCGACCTTCAACCGGAACACGGAGGAACTGGCCAAGTCCCGTGAAGAGCGACGTGGTCTCGAGGGGGATCTTGACCAGATCCACAACGTTGCCCAGCTGGTCGTCTCGAAAGTCTTCGGTTCGGTGCCATGCACTAGTGCGCCGCCGTCCAGCTGGCGGAGGTCCCGGATGCGGTTCGGGACCTTATTAGGAGCGGGCTGTTCTACGGAGCATCGGGGGTGCTGACTTCAGTGGCGACGCACCACCTGAACCTGGACTTCGCTGCTATCTGCAGTGGGTATGCTAAAGGCTTGAGCATGGAGGACATCCAGTCGATCGGGGAGGGCTTGCTGCCGCACGCAAGGTCGGTGGTAGATCAAGTCTCTGCCTAGTGGGTGATGGACGTCCGTCATGAAGACATGGCCAGAAGCATGTGTGGGGAGGACACTGCCCAACCTGCTGATGGCGCAGAGCCTGGGTTGAAGGTGAACATCGTCTCAGCTTCGACCGAGCCGAAAGTCGTGCCACCAGGGAGTGAGCAGCCCGTGCCCTCGTCGGTCGCTCCGACAGCAGATGCCGCCGGGCCAGTCTAATAGCTTGTAAAATATAAGTAGTTTAGTGAGTGTAAAAAGTTTAAGTTCATGGGGGAGCCCCTGTGTAAACGTTCATGTGTGTTTAATGACTACGGTCTATTTCGTTTTTCTATAATGGAGTCATTCCGTTCGGGGAAGCTTGTTCCCCTTTTGTTCTTTAGTTTTTTCCTTAGCATAATTTTGTTTTTTTTATTCTTTCCCTCTCGTACCTGCTCGTTTGTTCCATAGGCTGTGACCTTGGGAGCCCGGGGCGTGGCCCGCGAGGCTCGACTGCTCGTAACCGTAGGGAAAGGTGGGGTGCGATCGGTCAAAATGTTTTTAAAGCAAAGCTTCGTAAAGTAAGTTAAAGGAACAAACTATCCTTTTGGTTGGGTAGGAAGGAATTTTACCATATGGTAGTAAACAAAACAGAGAGGTCGTAGTGCCCTAGTGGAGCCCCTGAGCGCCCCGGGCCGAAAAAGTGTTTGGGTCAGGGTGCTTTTACAGGAGCATACGCTAAGTAAACAATGGTAAGGCTGAAACTTAGGGAAAAACGACATAGCTGTTCCAAGCGTTCGGAGAGAAGGGTGTCGTTGTCGTCCTTCGGTCGGTAGGCATCCGGTCGGATCACTTCGTGCTTCAGTCGTCTGGATCCTTGCCTGCTACACCCCCTTTCTCGGTCGTTGCTTCTTTGCCTTTTTCTTCCTTTGGCCTGCCAGCCTGCCGCAGAAGGCGCTTGAGGAGCTGGTAGTCCTTGTAGAGGTGTTTTATGGGGTAGTCGTGGTTGGTGCATGGCCTCTCCATGAGCTCATGAAACGGAGGGTCCTGCTGGGGCTGTGTGCCCATATGATCAGCCGTGCCGACCAACGCGGGGTTGGCCGGTCGGTGGTGATTCTTCCTGTTCTTTTTCCCCCTCTACATGGAGGGGCCCTCGTCCTGATCCTGGCGTTTGGCCTTGCCCTTGCCCCGGCCTCCGTCGGAGTGTGGTGGGAGCGGCGTTTGTTGGAGGTTTTGGACAAAGGTCTACGGTCCCAGGTCATCAGGGCTAGGACTCCGATCGCTACTGCGTGTGTCTCGGTTCGGTTTGAGGCACACGTAGATAGGCGGTCGGTGTGGAGCGATCGTCAAGTCAAGACGAGGTGCCAATGCGGTCTCCTATGCCGCGTTTGGTGATTGAAGCGACGATCGGGTGGAGCGACCCATCTGTTGCGTCCCTGTTCCCCTGACGGGGAGCAAGGCCATGAGTCGGCGTCGCGATATGGAACACTCTACCTGTTGAACGGCGGCGGTCTTCAGTAGTGTCCGAAGGTTTCGGTGGATCGCCTATTCATGAGGGTCATTCGGCTCAGACAGGCCACGCAGAAGCATTGTCGCAGCGGCGATGTTCTGATTGGCCCAAGCGAACTGCGGGGGATCATTCCCCCTGTCCATGGTGTTGTGCTGGACCCGATGGGCGTGACCCTGAGCGCCGCTCGCTGGTCTAGGCGCATGGGGCGCAACGTGGTGCGCTGAGCACGCTGGCGCAGTTGGTGGTTGAGGCAGCCACTGTTGTCGTGGTTTCTCCCCATGCCCCCGTGTGAGCTCAGGGGTCTCCGCACGAGAGTCCGGTGAGGTGTGAGTCTGTGAGGACTCCGCTTCCACCGATGGATGTCCTGGAGCGTCCGCCATGGCGCACTCCCGGGACGGACGGTGGCTAAGTGCCATGCCACCGATGCTGGAGCCGTCACTCTCGCCATCGTCATCCATGAGGTTGAGGAAATAGGTGGGAGCAAAGCTCGCCATTCCCACGAATTCGGATGCGAGAGAGGGCGGCCCTGGCATCCTTCGGATCCCCTAGGCGTATGCATCCACGGAAGACGCGAGGCCGTAGGGGAACCAGTCATGCGGCGGTCGCGTCGGGGACAACGGGGTTCCACCGAGTAATCAACGGAAGATAGAGAATAGTAAGTAAATAACTTCGTGTATATTACTCACTGCGGGGTTTGAGCAGAGAGTTTGCTCGGAAAGAAGCGCATATGTCGCGTTGTCGAAGTCGTGCATCCCAGAGTTGATGGAGGGCGCCCCTCCAACGGGCGCTGAGATGTGAGCCTCCTCATAGAGGTGTAGTACGCCGAGCCGGTCGGTGACAAAGTCTAGGCTTCTAAAGAGGAAGGCCTGGGATGGCTCGAAGACGGGTGGAACCCACATCCCGGCTGGTGAGAGTGCGGGAAACTCCAACGAGCCGAAGCGAATCGTATCGCCCGAGCCCGTCACGGCGAGGGTGGCGGAAAAATGGGCCATCCGATGACCAAAAAGTGTTGAACGTACAACGTCTTCCCCATGAACGGCGCCAACTGTCGATGCAGAATGTGACCAACTAGTGAATATTTGTAGTTTTGCCGTACGTTGTGATCGGAGGTGGCCTAGCACTCAATGACACAGGGTTTATACTGGTTCGGGCAACGTGCCCTATGTCTAGTTTGAGTCGGTAGGTGACTTTATTCCTAAGCCCAGGTGCTCGAAGTCTACAGTGGGGTTACAAACGAGGAGAAAGATGGGGTGTACGAGAGGTCCGGTCGGAAAGGCCGAGAGCGACAGGAGCTCCGCTATGAGCTAAGTGTTTAAGCGTGTGCTTGGGGTTCAAACCTGGTGGTTCTGTGGTTGTGAGCTAGTGAACTTGATCGATGTTGGTTAACTAGTCAGGACTGAAAGAGCTCTCCTTTATTGGAGGGAGCGCATCCCCTTTTATAGATGAAAGGGGTGGCTTTACAAGTGAGAGGGTGAGGGTACGTATGCTACTGGGCTCTGTTGCCCATGCCGGCGGGTACAAGATAATGGTAGGCGCCTACAACACTGTTGGTTGTCACTATAGAGTTGTTGGATGCACATGGGAGGTTGCGTTGCCTTCCGGTCGGATGGCCCCAGTCGGCCCTGGTCGCGCCAGCCGGAGAAGAGTTGGTGAGCAGGGTTTCTACGAACCCCGGTCGGAGACGCGGGGTTGGAGTCAGAAGTAGTGCTTTGAACCAGGCCTTTCGATCGGAGAGGCCATCCGGAGGCGGCTGGAGTCCGAAGCGAGCGCTCCTGTCGGAGAGGTGGGCCGAAGTAGTTGACGAGTGGGCGTTGTTCCTCTTCGGCCAGACCTTCCGGTCGGTGACTGGACCGCCCTTTTGGCCTGTTGTTTTAGATCCCTGGGCCGGCCCATGAGTTGTGTGCTGTCGGCTTGGGCCAAGCCTTGGCGTGGAAGCCGGTCCTCGAGGGACCCCGGGTTTGTGAACCCAACAGCAGTTACCATCATGGACTGAGATCTTCCAATTATGAGTCCCAGATTTAGGGACCCATGCACAGATCGCGGTATCCTAGCCTCTTCACATCACTCCAATGGACTGTGGTTGGCACAAGGATGAACTGACAAGCCTTATTCACAGAGAAGGAAATATCCTGTCTTGTGAGATTGAGATACTGTAATGCCCCCACTATTCTTCTATACCTTGTCGATTCTTTAGGTCCAAGCTTATCTCCCTCAGTTGCAATAAGCTTTTCTGTGTTGGAGAGTGGAGTATTAATGGGCTTACACTGACCCATACCGGCTCATTGTACAACATCAACAACATATCTTTCTTGTGACAGCTTCAAACCATCTCGAGATCTCTTGACCTCAATACCCAAGAAGTAGTGAATATCCCCAAGATCTTTTGGCGCAAATTCTCGCTCCAAGTCCTTGAGCAAAGCATTTGTTGCTTCGTGAGAGGAGCTCCCCACAATAATATCGTCTACATAATCCAGGACAAACATGATATGTTTCCCCCTCTTATAGTAGAACATTGAAGTGTCTGCCTTTGAGGGTACAAATCCCAAAGCTTCCAATTTTCCACACAGTCACGCATACCAAGGAGTGGTGCTTGCTTGAGTCCATATAAGGCCTTATCCAACTTATAAACAAAATTTTGCTTCGTCTTGTTTGCATACCTAGGTGGCTGACACATGTAAACTTCTTCTGCAAACTCCCAGTGAAGAAAAGCATTTTGAACATCAAGTTGCCGAAGTGGCCAACCTTTGGATACTGCTATTGACAAAATGAGTCGAATAGTTGCAACCTTTACTATAGGACTAAAAGTTTCCTCATAATCAATCTCTCATATCGCTGCTTAAAGCCTTTTGCAACAAGACAAGCCTTATACCTATCAACTATGCCATCTGCTATCCTTTTCACCTTGTAGACCCATTTAATGATGTCTTACCCTTCGGAGGACGAACCAAGTGCCAAGTTTTGTTGTGTAGCACGGCCTTGTATTCATTGTCCATGGCTGCCACAAATTTAATTAGGATCCAAAAAAGCTTCATGCACTACGGCAGGTCTCTCAGTAGTAGCAGTCGTCATGCACCAGCGAACAGTCCCATCACTATAAATTTTAGGCTTGCTAATACCTTGCTAAAGTTTGGTTGCTGGACGAAGGAGACCAGCCGTAGGAGTTGATGTAGACACACCATTGTAGAGGATCCGGGAGAAGAAATCTCCGCTGCCACCGAATCCTCCTGGAGAACAAGCACTGTGACAGGCATGCCTGCTCCCCCGTGCCCGGATCACTCTGTGCAGCCACACCGATGACTGCAGGGACAGTAGACGAGGACGGAGAGGCGCGAGCCGCAAAGGATCCGCTGCGCTAGGATTCGCCGTGTGAAGACATTGTCGACTGCAATCCCGAGCAAGATATGGCTCTGATTTCGACGACAGCAGGTGGATCAACACCGGTTCAGGGCGTTCGGTTGCGGGGACTAAAGTTTATTTCCTGTCATATTGAACATTTAGATGTTAATTAAAAATACTAAACATAAGTTAACTATAAAACTAATTACACAGATGGAGACTAATTTACGAGATGAATCTATTAAGCCTAATTAATTCATCATTAGCACATATTTACTATAGCACCACATTGTCAAATCATGAACTAGTTAGGCTTAATAGATTCGTCTCGTAAATTAGTCTCAATCTGTGCAGTTAGTTTTGTAATTAGTCTATATTTAATACTCTAAATTAGTATCCAAACATCCGATATGACAGGGACTAAAATTTAGTCCGTGGAACCAAACACCCCCAAAATCATCTGTGTTGGGTTGCATATTTTCGCCATAAATCACTGTTGTCTCACTTGCAGCAAGATCACAAACGCTAGGGCTTGACATGCCATCAGTAGAAGTAGAGTTAGGCACATGTTGATCACGCAAAATTGCATCCCCAAAGCTAGTGGAAGGGTTCAAAAGAACATCCAAGAGAAGAGATAGCTCGGCTCTTAATCGAGCACCCACTTTGGATGCAGTTGTGAGAAGGGAAAAACATGCTCATCGAACACCACATCTCGAGAGATATAGAAATGCCCTTCTGAGGGATCTAAACACTTAAACCCTTTGTAGGAATTGCTATACCCAAGAAAAACGCACCTCGGAGAATGAAATTAAAGTTTTCTGGAATTGTAAGGTCGAAGGTTTGGCCAGCAGGCACACCCAAAGGTTCTGAGAAATGTGTAATCGTGTTTGTGGACAAGAAGACGTTCAAGTGGAGTTTCATTATTGATGACTCTGGATGGGAGACGATTGATGAGGAAGACTGCCGTGAGGAAAGCTTCATCCCATAATTTTAGGGGCATGGAGGTGTGAGCAAGGAGAGATAGCCCTACTCTAACAATTTGTCTATGTTTGCATTCAGCTGAGCCTTTTTATTGGTGTGCATGGGGACAGGAAACGTGATGATTGATTACTATTCGTTTGAAGAAAGAGTTCAAGGACTGATACTCTCCTCCCGAATCAGCATGGATGGCTAAAATTTTGCGATCAAATTATCATTCTACAAGGTTCTGAAAATCATGAAAGCATTGGAAAACTTCAGATTTATGTCGCAAAAGGTTAACTTGCTATGATCATCAATAAAACTGACATAATAATATTGCGTCCAATCGAAGTTGGAGAAGGACCCCTACCTCAGAAAAAATAAGATCCATAGGACTAGTATACACACTAGTGGATCGGGGATAGGTCAACTGATGACTCTTACCCTTTTGACATGCATCACAGACTACATTCTTATTCGAATTTTTAACAAAGGAAGCTTGCGGCCACTTAGAACTTGTTGGACTACTGGAGTGAAAGCATGCCCTAGTCTATAATGCCACACGAATGTAGATAGCTTAGTGATAGTGAGCACTTGTTTATTTGGTAGTGGCTTCAGGGGATAGAGCCCTCCTTCACATCTGAGGAGAGTCCTCTTCGTCCCTTGTTCCTTAATGACAAAATGATTAGGATAAAATTCAAGAAAGGTGTTATTGTCACATGCTAGACGATTAATAGAGATCAAATTTTTGCTAGCCTTTGGAACATGTAGAATGTTATTGAGATGAATTTCACGAGTAGGGGGACAAAAAATGCTATGACCAATGTGACTGATCTCCACACCTGCCCCACTAGCAGTGCGCACCTGCTCATTGCCGGTGTACTTGTCACGGTCGATCAGCTTCATGAGTTCACTAGTCACGTGATCCATAGCGCGATGTCCTTGTACTAGTTGGTGTCGACTCCATATGACATGGTTGCAGAAGCCACACTTTTCTACAAATGACTGATGAAGGATGCATCCAATCATTTGTAGCAATGCATGATACAATACCCCTCCTTGCCGCAGAGTTGGCAGATGATGTCGGAGGATGCACCGTCTTGGCTGCGACCATCGCCATATATCCCTTTTAGCTGCCCCTAGAGCCGCAACCAGCACCATAGTTGTGGCAGAACCGCCTGATTTCATACGCTCTCAGGAGTACTCGTCTTCCATTAGACACTAAGTACCTATGGCAGAATCGCCCGAAATAACACACTCCCAGAGGCGCTTGTCTCCCTCTAGACACTAAACACCCCAAAAGTGGGTTACTTCAAGCAGTTTTGTTGAGCACACCACAAGGGAGAGCTCGAACCATCCACATTTTTACATCTAGGATCCAATAATGAGAACGAGTTTACAATAGTTAGTCCATTTCGTACAACAGGAGTTCTTAGAAATAAATTATTACAATACCAAGTTTAGAGTGCGGAATTTAAATAGCGGAATTAAAATAAACATCTAACGATAAGATACAAAGATCCATTTGTGCCCACCAGAAGAATCCTCCACACAAAGCCACTCTCCAAGCTGCACCTGCAACAGGGGTAAATAAACCCTGAGTACACAATGTACTCGCAAGACTTACCTGACTAGTGGGAATAATTTCCTGACTCCAAATGATATGATAGGCTTTATGGTTTGCTGGATTCCTTTTGGCGAAAAGCATTACTAATAGTAAATCCTTATGTATGTGTTTTTATTAGCAGTCATGATTAGTTCATTAGCCAACCATTCTATGTAAGCACATGTTCTACTTTCAAGCAAGAGTTGAGCAATCAGATCCATTCATCATCTTTTATCTTCCAGTTCTTACCTATCTACGATTGCTAGACCATAGCCATGTGGAAACCTTAATATTATTAGCGATTCATGATGGGAATTTTGTGGCAAATGGTGATAGTAGCTTTTAAAAATTTTACGCCCAGCTTGTACCCTAGGCATAAGCAAGACCAACCCACTACTCTCCTATCAAGGGGTCTAGGTCCCCATCAAACTTGGACTCCAAGTCGCCCACAAGAATAAGACTCATTTTAGTGCTAACCTCCACCATCCCCACCTCCAATTGTTTTGGTGGAAATGATAGGGCCAAATCCCCATTAGAAGCTTAGTAGCTTAGTAGAGCCTTCTTAGCTCCCATAAGCAAGTATGTGCTCAAGATAATAAGTGTCTCGTGACATCATACCATCCACATAGAGAATGGATGGAGTTCGAGACCGTCGGGGAGCAAGAGTACGAGGAGGTGATTGAGTAACTAGGAGGATGCCCGTTGGTCACGGAACACAACCTATTACACCACCAATAGCCGACAACCCCCGCCCAACGCAAGTCTCCAAGTCCTTTCACCATTTATCATGAAGTAATAATAATAATCACCTATGTGTGAGTGCATTTATGTTACTCATTTATATTGAAACTACATGCATAGATATTAGACCTATGACTAGTATGACTCTAATAGGTAGGTTATCTATACATGTAGTTTCGTGATAAATCCTATAACATATATTACATCACATATATATTTTATGATTATTCAAAATAAAGGGTTGGTGAAAGGACTTGGAGACTTGGGCGGCGGGATAGTTAGCTATATTAGGGTGTAATGGCTTGTGTCTTCCCCAACGGGCAAGACCTCCTCCTTGTACTCCTCATCCACGCCTCCTCGTACTCCTACTCCGTGGGATGGTCTCGAACTCCTGCATTTATTTCCGATCACATACATGCAATGATGCGGGAAGACACTTAGTATCTTTGTCGGGTTTTGGCTCTTAAACTAAGAATACATCTACTAAGCTACTGAGCTAGCTCTAATGGCTACAGATACTAGCTACCTATCATTTCCACCCCAAGTTTGGATCTATCCCGGAAGTATTAACAGCAAGAGTGTGGGTTAGTCTTATTCTTATTACAATTTAACTTATGTTTTGGGGTATATCTACTTGGATCCTGGTTCTTAGCCTATGATAGGGCTACAAAAATTGGTTATGGTCATAATAACGTAGTAAGAACTGGAAGATGAAAGATTTTGAAAGGAAAAATATCAACTTTTGTGAAAGTAGAAAATTCCCATAATATTTAAACTAATAAATTAATCATTTCCACATGATTTAGTAGACCACATTCATAAGGATAGGTATGAAATAATTATACTAAAAGGAATGTTTTAAGAACCTAATAAAAATTAGTTTCATAATTTTTGGATATCGAAATTATTCCCACTATTAATTATCAATGTTAAGAAATTAAAATGTGTACTCTGAATTTATTTATCTTTTTAGGTGCAAAGAAATAGCTTTTGAAGAGTGGCTTTGTGTGGAGGTTTCTTCTGGTGGGCACAGATGGCTCCTTGTATCTTATCGTTAGATGTTTATTTCAATTTTGCTATTTAAATTCTACACTCTGAACTTGGTATTATAATAATTTATTTCTAAGAACTCCTATTGTACGAAATGGATTAAGTATTGTAAACTTGTTCTCATTTTTGGATCATGAATGTAAAAATATGGATGGTTCGAGCTCTCCCTTGGGGTGTGCTCGACAGAACTGCTTGAAGTAACCCACTTTCGAGGTGTTTAATGTCTAGAGGGAGACAAGCGCCTCCGGGAGTGTGTTATTTCAGAAGGTTCTACCACATTCCTAAACGTGCCAGAGGCTCTAGGTCCCCACCCAAGCTCGGACTCTAAGTCCCAACACTGTGGCCTATGCGGCAGGTTGGTGCCCTTGGAATTCCACCTGCCCCCGACTCCATACATGTCAGCCCAAAAAGAGCCGGAACCTATGACAAGTAAGGTAGCAAGCCTTCCCGACCCCATGTAGCAAGTATGTGAGAGGAACATTCGAAACTTGACAGGTGGTCTAGACAACGAACGGTCCTTAATTGACACAGGTAGAAACCGTGCACCCAAGACAAAGCCCCGTGGCCACAGCTAACCCAACAACCTTTCCTGTTTCCCAGCCGGTCACCAATTTCTTTCCACCATTTTCCCTGTGAGTAATAAATATCCTATTGTGAGCAAAGGCAGGTCGCTCACACTACCAATAGGTCCTAAGGATAGCAGCTACACGAACCTAAAGCTAATAGGACTCATAGGATAGTATTTTATGCACGTGGGTTTCATAAAATTCCTGCAACATAATGCACAAACATATATATATATGTATATATATATATATGTATATATATATATATATGTATATATATATATATGTATATATATATATGTATATATATATATGCGGTGAGTATAAAAATAGGGATCATGCACCGGGGCTTGCCTTGTGCAGGCTCAGACGATTTCCTTGTACTCGGGCTCGTCGGCGATCACCTACTCGATCGGCTCGTGCTCTATATGCATGCAAGGATGATGCAATAATTAAAATGACAACCCACAAATTCTAAAATACATCTAGAGCAAACCAGCAAGCTAGGATGAGTAGCAAAATTTACACTAGTTCACGCACAAGACAAAAAGAAACACTTATCTAAAACTACAAAATGATATTTATGCTAAATAATGGTTGAGAGTAAGAACACTTTATAGGTTGTTCATATGACCTATTCTGGGGATACAAAAATTAGAAGAGGTGCCTTATACTTATTCCAACCTACTGTAAAAATTTCAGGTTAAACACTTTTACCATGCAGTCACTAAAAATAGCACAATAATTATATCAACACATTTAATTATTTATTGCAGACCTAAAAATAGTAAGAACCAGGGGATTTAATTTACTCTATCACAAAGTACACATTATCAGGAGTCTAACAAAACTAGAATCGAGATTTTAGGACTTCATTTCGAATTTAAACAGATTTTACAAAGTTGAACCGATTTGATCCATCTTTGAAAAAGAGAAGAAGCTAATAGACACAAATGCGTTGGGAACCCCGAACTCCTTTTAAGATTGAATCAGCTCTTTTACTATTCACATGTCTCTTCATAGATTCACACATAACCCCCTGTAACTTTCCTCCGTTTCTGCACCGCGCTCCTCCCTTCTGTACCTCACGCACGAAACAGGGGAGCTCGCGCTCACGGACGCAAAGCACGCGGCGGCCGCGACTCGGCGAGCCGGCAGCATGCTCGCGGGCGAGCAACGCGCAGGGGAAATCCTATACTACTGTACTACACGTGCGCGCCGTGGCATGTCTAGCCACGGGCGACGGCCATGGCCGCGCAGTTCGCGGCGGCGGCGCGGCTGTTCCGGTGAAAAAGTGTCCTGGCGACGGAAACCGGCTGCCGTGAAAGTACCAGGGACCTACCACGGACACGTATATGGCGAAGGTTGAGGCGGAGGAGGGTCGAGGGAGGCCGTCCACGTGCGCGCGGCGAGACGGCAGCGCTCCGGAGCTGGCACCCGCGGCGTCACTCCATCTCCGGCGATGCCTCTGGTCAAAACAACGAGAGCATCGGAAGTGGAGGGGTGGGGCTCACAGGTAGTCTACTAGCGCGAGCAATCGAACTAATTCCGATCGTAGAGGCTTACCCCCCAATTCCCCAAACGTGCTCTGTAACGGCGGCGAACTGACCGGCAGGCGAGGAAACGCCAAATAGGCCTGCAACAGTGCACGTCTGGTTCTCGATGTGGGTTGGCGCTTAGCTAGCTTCCGTAGCTACTAACTGGTGCGAAGAATCGGGTTGGTTCGTCGCGAGCTGCGCGAATTTGAAAGGAGAAGGGAGCTCCGTTTTCTGCGTGAAGGTGTGTACGCGAGCGGCGACGGTGGTGGCTTTGGTCAAGGGCGGCAGAGGGTTTCAGGCAGCGCAGGGGCGTGCCCACGCGGGGATGCAGCCGAGGTCTCCGGCCTCTAGCGCTCGGACGGGGCGCCATAACTCCGGCTGGCGCACGCGCTGGCAGCGCTCCGCTCGGTCAAGGCGAGCAGGAGGACCGCAGCGGCTCCAGCAGGAGGCAGGGGGCAAAGCAACGTTGCAGGCGAGGACAGGCACGCTTTGAAGAGGAACACGACGGCGCAGTACCCGGCGTGACTTGGCTCGGTCAAAACTTGCGGCGGTGGCAGGGCGTGGCGCACACGCTGGGAGCGGCAGCGGCGACGCGCAGCGTGCGGCAGCTCCCAGCCCACACGGCCGCGTAATGATGGCCGCAGCGTGCGGTGCGCCGGCGAGGAGGTGGGCAGAACGCGGCAGGCACGGTCACGGCAGCGGGTCACCCGGCCCTGGCACGACGAGGCAGCGACCACGGCGACCGAAGAGCAGGGCGACCACATGCACAGCAGCGGCTGAGTCAAGTCTTCTATACTTAGGATTTTCTTCGACATGAGATTGGATTAAATTCTAAATTTTAGTTTTTGCAAGCCTAATAATATATAGAAAACACAAAATATTCTAGTGGTTCTAAGATCATGCCCACTTACTAAAACACTACTACATTTTTCATAACCAGAAGCAACGAAATTTTTATACAAAACCTGCAACGAAGGATAATTATGATCCTCATGACGGGATTAAGCATTTTAATTAGTGCTTAATACCAAGGGTGTTACAACTGCAGCCAGAGTTGCTGCCGCCACCTCGACCGACCTTGCCGGCCATTTTGGCGGAGGACTAGGATCCCCTAGTGGGCAGCTCCATCCTATGCTCAAAACTAACAAGTTAGGTGTACAACTCACCGACCGAGATGGGTTCAACCCCAAAAGCTACAGCAGACACCACCAGATTGAAGTCTAGGTCAAGGCCAGTGAGAATGTAGGACACCAGCTCCTCATCTTCAAGTTTCTTCCCTGTAGATGCCATCTCATATGCAAGGGCCTTCATCTTGGTGAAGTACTCATTTATGAAGGATGACCCTTTGGACACCATGGCGAGCGTAATGCTTGTGCTGATGATGTGCGCTCGATATTGAGAGGCAAACAGGCCCTCAATCACGTCCCCATGCCGTGACATCTGTCTCTACAGATGAGACTTGCGAGAGGATATCCCGTGAAAGTGACGACATCAGGTAATTGAGACCCTGCTGATCCTTGGCCACCCAAACCTTATATTCTAGATTCAATATGGGCTGAACATCCTTGTTCTTGTCGTCCTTGGGAAGGGGAAGGAACGCCGGTGCACGAGAAAACTGAGCGAGGGAGACATAGACGTAGTGGAGGACGATGGGAACACCATGGGTTAGTTCCATTAGGAGATTGGCTCTGACTACCATGTGAGAATGGGTGGAACGAGTTGCCTCACTTGAGGGCTCGGTTGCGTGTTATATACCAGGAACAACCCCCGGTGTGTGGATTGTACAACAAATCTATACCTAACATTAAAGAGCCAATATATCTACCTTTTCGTTTGTCCCATTCTAATCTGGCCTAACTATACGGTCCACTCATTCATGGCCCACTAGCTCGCGGTCCGCTCACATCCAACTTGCTCGCATCTAGCCCACTCATGGCCCACTCCAGCCACCAGTCCGACTCTGAAGTGGGAAAAACACCACACCCATGAGTGGTGGTTCTCTAACGAGCTTGACCTATGTGCACATGCCCTCGATGCTAAACATTGTGCGGCATGAAGAGTTCCAAGCATTGGAGCTAATAGCATGCGCATTAAATTTTAACATTATGCATAGTTTAACCAAACGAGAAATAGGTCCATCCTATCTCTAGAAACAGGGTTTTGACTTTTGAGTTCAACCTATCCCTTCTAATCCCACGACCAAACACATGGCTAAAAAACAATAAAAGCATACTGCTGACCAGCACTGGCTTAACGTGCACCCGCACTAGCTTAACATGCACCCGCACTGGCTTAATGGGCTACGAAAACGGTTATCCACGCGTGATGCTCTCCAGCCCACTTATGGCCCGCATGATATCCAGCGCGGAACAAAAGCCTGACGGCTCGTTTGGTTGGGGGTAACGAGAAGTAGGGAATGGGAGTTTAGATACAGGAGTTTATAAATCTCTTGTTTGTTTTGTGAGAATGGAAGTTCTGGTGGGAAGGGGAAGAGGAGTTTAGAGAGCTAACTCCGACTAATCAATTCCTTAGGGGAAGGGTGGGAATTGGGTGAGAATTGTGTTCTTAATCAAAGAAAAATAGTTCACACCGCCTATCATGATTTGCCTTTTAATTTTCCCCTCAAAACTCCCGTACCATCATGATTTGCCTTTTAATTTTCTCCTCAAAAACCCCATACCAAACAGGGGATATGAATTCTCTCTTCAATTCCCCTTCTTATTTCCTTTTACGCATTAAACAAGGGATTAAGACTAAAAGTCAATTTTCCACCTTAATTCCCTCTATCAACTTCCATCACTAATTCCCATGTCTCTTCCCACGTAGTTGCCAAACACACACTAAGAGCCAGCTGATGAAGGTCCTATTTGACTGGCTGAAAAAACAGCTGATGCTGATGCTGATTTATTATAAGAGAAAAATACAATTACGTCGCTAAAACTTTACGACCAGTGACTTCAAGTAAACCGGGCCGAAATCCTAGCACATTCTCTCCTCTCCCTTTCCGATTTTCACGCAAGCAGCGGCTGCTGGGAATCTGAGAGCGAAGCTGCCAGCTAGCGCACGGCTGCGGGGAGGAGACGACGGCGCCGGCATGGGTCCACTCGCCGGAGCGCGTGTGCGGGCGAAGCCGCGCGCGCCTCTGCTGAGCGGCTCCTCGCCGGTGCCGGTGAAGACTGCGCTCGGGAGGTCTTTAGCACGATGGCGCAGCGGAAGCGGCGTGATGGCCTGGTGCAGCACGGCGGCGGCTCCCTCGCCCTTATGTGCGGCGGCCGCGAGAGCGGCACCTGATGCGCGGCGGGGTCCGTGGTGGCAGCAGCTGCGGCGTCGCCCTGATGCGAGTGCGTAGAGTCAGCAGATGCGCGCGCGACATCGGTGCCTCGTTGCGTGGCGGCGGCGGCACTATAGCAGGCTGGCAGCTCGTGCGTGCGAGCTCACCTACGCACGCCTGATGGCCCGTCCGGCAAGGCTGCACGAGCGGACACCCAGCAGCGACACCAAGCCGAGGTAAATCATCCTGAAGCCATAATCCTTAGTGAAGTTAGGGTCTCAATTTTGGGAAAATTTGGGGAAAATCATGATCTACGGTTGGGGAATTTGGAGAATTTTGTCTGAGATTTACATGATTCCCCCCCCCCTTCTACATGCTGATCCGAACCTTAGCCCCTCAACGCACGTGAATTTTGCCACGGTTGACATAATCCAAGGTTCAATTGCGCATACTCTTGACTAATCAAGGAGCAATTGACATTATGCTCACTGATTTCATACACAATTAGGACTAAATGTGTGAGCAATTAGGCATCAAATTGGGCACAACATCATTAATCCATGACTAATCATTATGATTAACTAAACCTAGGCCCTAAACATGCATAATTAGGTTTAGGCATAACCAGAGACTTAGGCATTGTGAGGGGAGTGGGTCGCCACACGTTGCCTAACTGTAATAGCATGTCACCACATGTGTTGCATAATGCATGTCACAATGATATTCTTTTTCAACTTTGCAAATTACTGCATATTGTGCACATTCTTGTTTTTATAATGGTGGGGTTCAACTTCGAGGTGTGAACTAGTCGGAGATGTGCAATTTTCTCAGGATAATCAACATTTCTATCACGATTCATGAATGATGCTACCTATGATATGGGCAACACAGCACCGTACCAACTGATATAAGGTCTACAACTCACAAGCAAAAAAAGAAGCAAATACATTATATATGGACTTGGACAATAAATTTAGAGAAACATGGTAGCCAATATATAAAGGTAGTGGTTACTGGTGCAGTCTGACATCACTGAGCACTAACATACTTATTTGTGATAAGCATGCATCTCTGCAGTAGCATCGCTTATTGACAAACGCTCTGAGGGCAATTGCTTTGAGCACAGGACACCAAGCTGAATGATGGCGGACAAACATTTCCTGGTTCTTGTTATATGCCTTGTATCATTGCTATTGCTTGCTTCATCATGAAGCCATAGGTTGGAATCTGCCATCTCCATAACTTTGTCAGGAAGAGCCGCCTCAGCATAACCATGTAGGCTTATACCATCTCTGAACATATCATCTGTTGGCCACTTTGTTGTGAACATCTCTAGCAAGGTGATACCAAGACTAAACATGTCACCGCAAGTCGATACCGCAATACCTTCTCCATATTCTGCATTGCATTAAAACATGAACACATGTAGGTATGTACAATATTTGATGGGCATAGGGATAATTTGATGCTATCATGTGAAGCACATGGGGAGCAGAACAAAAAATTAGAGTTACCTGAAGCAATGTAACCGATGGAACCTCTTATTCCTAATGTGCTCGCAGAATTCACATGATGTTTGCTTGTTGCTTCATCTAGAACTCTAGCGATTCCAAAATCTCCAACACGAGCCTTGTAAATTGTTATAGGACAGATCTAGATGAAGCAACGATGTTGAATTACCTAAAAGCTCTGGGATTGTTCCATATAAATTATTATGGCCAAGATACAACTCCTATAGGTTGGTAAGGATAGCCAGGTGTCGGTGTGGAAAGTGACCAACTAGTAAATATTTGTCGTTTTGCCGTACGTTGTGATCGGACGTGGCCTAGCACTCAATGACACATGGTTTATACTGGTTCAGGCAACGTGCCCTACGTCCAATTTGAGTCGGTCGATGACTTTGTCCCTGAGCCCAGGTGCTCAAAGTTTGCTGTGGGGTTACAAACGAGAGGGAGTAAGACGAGGAGTTTCAGAGGCCCGGTCGGACTCCGGACCGAAGGGCCGAGAGTGACGGGAGCTCTGACGTGTGCTAAGTATTGGAACGTATACTCTGTGTAGCTTTAGAGTGTCTACAGCTAGCAGAGTGTGAGTCGGACTGATCCGTATGTTGTCTGTTGTTTTTTTGAGAGTGATCGATCTAAGGATGGCAACGAGGCGGGTTCGGATCGGGTGGAGTGTCTGGGCACCCAAAATCGAAACCCGATCCTAAAACCCGAAACCGCCCCGAACACCAATTCGGGTGAAAATCCATCCCCGAAACTAAAACCCGCGGATCCCCAAAACCCGACGGATAATCCGAAACCCGAAAAATTCAAGATCTAGGGAAGGGAATCCAGCGCCGCCGCCCTCTCGCTCCTCCGCCAGGCCGCGCGCCTCCCTACACCGCCCGCTCTCGAGCCGCCAGCTGCCGAGGGCAGAGCGCCGTCAGGGACCATCGACTGGACCTCTACTGTGCGCACCCGTGCCGTGTGTGTCCACGCCAGCGGATGCAGGAATAGGGCCAAGGAGGCCGCACGCCACCAGAGAGAGAGAGAGGTCATGAACGGGGTGCGGGGAAGGCCGGCGAGGTCGCGGACGGGGTGCGGGGAAGGCCGGCGTGGTCGCGCCGTCGCGGACTAGCGAGGCCAGCGAGGTCGCCCGTCGGGGCATCGGGTGGGTGCGGGCGTGCGGCCGCCGTGCGGCGGTGCGGGGCTCCTGGCCTAGGTGCGGATGTCGGGATGAGGGATTGATGGTTGGCTGAGCACTGAGCAACAAGGATTTCAGGCTTATATAATAGGGTTCTTAGTTGGGCTTCTAGTGGGCTCAATATTTCGGGGCCACGAATGGAGCTCCACGGATGAAATTCAGGATCCGCCCCAAAACCATGGTATTTCGGGTATCCGAACCCGTAAATCCGTGGGCAAAAACCAGGAACCGAAACCGAATACCGCGGACCCGAAACCCATGGATATCCGCCCCGAACCCGATCCGCTACCATTCTTAGATCGATCCCCTTTTTGGAGATAGTGCATCCCCTTTTATAGATGAAGGGGACGACTTTACAAGAGAGAGAGAGTGTGTGTGTGTGCTAGTCTTGTTGTCCACGCTGTCGGGTACAAGACGGTCATCGGCGCCTACAATATTGTTCATGTCACACGTGTGTGGCAGGCATTACCGTGTTTACCTGGTATGGCGAAGGACGGCGCCCGCAACACTATAGGGCAAAGGACGGCGAGCGCAACACTGTTTGGGTTCCGCCATGCCTGGAAGGTTTGCTAAGCACCCTTCTGGCACGGCCTGACAATACTGTCGTGCAGGTACGCAGGGTACGGTCAGTTCAACCGCGCCGATCGGAGAAGAGCCGTAAGTAGAGGTTCGGTGTACTCTCGGTTGGAGAAGCGGGCCGGAGTCGGAAGCGAGCGTCGCCCTTCTCTTGGCCAGGCCTTCCGGTCGGAGAGGCAGGCCGGAGTCGAAAGCGAGCGCCGTTCCTCCTCGGCCAGGCCTTTCGGTCGGAGAGGCGGGCCTGAGTCGAAAGCGAGCGCCATTCCTCCTTGGCTAGGCCTTTCGGTCGGAGAGGCGGGCCGGAGTCGGAAGCGAGTGCCATTCGCCCTTCTGGCCTGTCATTAGGTTTTTGGGTCGGCCCAGGAGTTGTGCGTCGTTCGCAACGTCGTCTGCTGGGCTGAGCTTTCTGCTGGGAAGCAGGTCCATGAGGGACCCCGGGTTTATGAACCCGACAGGAGCCCCCGAGCCCCCGGACGATTCGGGTAGAATCGTCTGGGGGGGTTTCGTTTTGATAGTGGGTGCGCGTGAGCGCACCTGTGGGTGTAGCCCCCGAGCCCTCGGGCGATTCGGGTAGAATCGTCTGGGTTTTTTTTGTTTTGTCAGCGGGGGAATTTTTTGCTTTGACAGTGGGTGCGCGCGAGCACACCCATGGGTGTAGCCCCCGAGCCTGCATCTGATTGGTGAGTCAGTTGGAGGCTGAATATCTTGGTACTCTGTCTTAGTGCCACAGACTCATATGTTTCTGCCGTTCGGGGTGTTAGCTCGTGTGTGTCCCGCCCGCGACCTGCGCGGTTTGGTTGATTTCCCGAGTCGGTGTCGGGCGACCGGAGCCCTTGAGCCCCGTTGGGCTTGGTAGGTGTTGGTCTAGTTCCGTGCGTTACCCCATCCACGGTTTCCGCAACCGGAGGGGCTGAGCTAACGTTGCTTGCCTCGATGGTTCGAGCAACGCGCTTGGTGAGCTCGCTAACGGGCACGTTCAAGTGGAATCCGGGTCCGTCGTTCGTGACGGGGTCGGCATAGCCCTCATGTGGCATTCCACTGCTCCTTAACCCGCGTCTCGGCAGATGCCAGGGTCATTCCAGAGACCGACCCAGGTGGCCCGCTGGCCTCCCTTTGATGGAGATTCTATGGGCATGACTCAAGGTTAGGATCGAACGAGAAGGTTGAGATGACCCTATCTGCTTTAGGACATATTGGGCAAGGGCTACTGGGGCTCATCTGTGTTTTTCTCCCCTGGCTCTGTTTGACGTGAGGCGGCCTCGAGCCCTTCACGGGCTAGCCTTCGAACCTCGGTCGGTCATTGCTCATGTCGAATGAGGCAACTTCCACTTCGTGACGCAACATGGAGCGTTGTGATGCACTTAACTGCATATGCGATGCTTCGGATGTATGGGATGAATGAATGAATGCGTGAATGAATGCGCGAATGCATATGCGATGCTCCGGATGTATGAATGAATGATTTGTATGAATGAATGTGCGAATGCCTCAGAAAGTAAAGTAAGAAGGTTTGGTATGGTTACCTTGATGGCACAAGTGACGTGTTTTGGGGAGCTTTCATTGGATACGTTCGAACGGGATCCATGTTTGTCGTTCGTGACAGAGACGGCATGGCCTGCATGGGGCGTCCCACTGCTCCTTACTTGTCTCTCGGGAGTCACCTGAGCTGTTCGATCGGCTTAGGAAGCCCATTGGTCTCTCCTCGATGGAGATCCCATCGTTGGGCCCTTCCAAGTTTGGCTCAGGAAGGCGGAAGGCCACCTACGTGCGGTTATGCCTTGTTTACTACGCCCGGCGTGCAGTAGTGGTGGGCCATGCCCAGGCCACGTCCCGTCTGATCAAGCGTCGTTTCATCGGGCAGGGCGCGTCCTATCAGTCAGGACGTGTCCCACCGTATCCCATCTGCATTGAATGGGAAGGGAGAGGGTTTTTCGCCGCAACCCCTCACATTTCTCCAACTGTTGCGTTTCCTCTTTAAATAGGGGAAGGGAGAGGATTTTTGTCCCGTTCCTTCGCCTATTCCCCAACTACCGCCTCTCCTCCTTCTTGCTGAGAGCGTTCGTGTCGCGGTGGTTCCTAAGTGAGAGAGGGTAGGACGAGGGAGAGGAGAACTCACAGATCTGTTTCATGAATCCAGAGTGCAATGTCGAGCTGGAGGCCATCCACTATGGATGAGTCGGTGCTGGCCGCCTTCGCCGGGAAGGGGCTGCTTCCGCCGAAGGAGGTGGCACACTGGAGGGCTCCTACGGGGAGAACTTCCCGCGACCTCGGGCCGGCAAGGTCATCTCCTTCCTCGCCTTCCATGAGCGTGGGCTAGGATACCCTGCGCACTGGTTCCTGCGCGGGCTCCTCAACGAGTGGGGCCTGGAGCTGCAGCACCTCAACCCAACTGGGGTGCTGCACATCGCTGGTTTCATCACCGTCTGCGAGGCCTTCCTCGGGATGGAGCCACACGTGGATTTCTTCCGGTGGATCTTCACTGGGTGAGCTTTGTTGTAGGGGAAGCCGGTGAGGACCGCGTCGGTTGGGGGCTTCGCCCTATAGAAGAAGCCAAGTTTGTCGTGCTCCTACCCCGCGTACACCCCCTGTGACTCCAATCAGGGGTGGCATGGGGAGTGGTTCTATATCTGGAACCCAGCGAAGGCGCCGTTCTCGCCGTTCACCGGTAGAAGGCCTAAGAGGCAAGAGAGCTGGTCATGGGGTCTCGCCAGCCGACAGAACAAAAAGCTAGAGATTATCGGTGTGGAGCTCCAGAAGCTGATGCGGCACGGCCTCGATGGGGTGCGGGTGTTCCACACCTTCTTCCGCCGTTGGGTTGCCTCGCTGGCGGAAAGGACGCGACCGATGTGGATGTACACCGGCCCAATGGACCCCGACCGTGCGTCGCCGGAGGAGTTGGCAACAGACGAGATCTAGAGTCGGTTTGATCGGGTGCTGCAACTGAGGGCCAAAGATACCTTTGATGGAAAGCCCAGACCTCTTCACACGGTGAAGCTGTCCAATCTGGTATGCTCCCCTCTCCTTACTTTGTGTTCTTTTCCCTTTTGCTCTCCTGTATCTTGACTTCGAGTCGTCCGTTTCGTAGGGACTCGAAGTTTACAAGTCCCGGCCGCATCTTCCGAAGGGGCCGGAGGGTGTGGCTCGGCAAGCTGCCCTGAAGGAGGCGGTGGTCAAGAAGAAGAAGAAGAGAGCTGAGAAGGCTCGATGGAAGCATGGGAAGGAGATGGAGATCGCCCGGCGTGTGCGGGCCGGGGAAAACAGGAGCGACGTCGAGGCAGAGCTCGAGTCGGAGGATCCTACGGAGATGGGTGATGACGTGATCTCCTCCAAGGATGAGGGAGGTCGGGGGGTTGTCACGACCTCGGTGGAGCGTCGCAATCCTGCGGTTGTGTCCGCCAGCGGTGGGCGGGAGGCTGAGAGGCGCGGCGATGTTCCTACGCCGAGGAAGCACGCCGTGAGCTCGGAAGCCATCGGCGAGCGGGAGGCAAAGCAGACATGGTCGCCGCACCCTTCGGAGGCGTCGCCGGCCTTGTCCCCACCTTCTCCGGGCGCGGTGGGCAAGCCAGGCGGTCGGAGAAGCGGGCCGGAGTCAGAAGCGAGTGTCGCCCTTCTCTTGGCCAGGCCTTCCGGTTGGAGAAGCGGGCTAGAGTCGGAAGCGAGCATCGCCCTTCTCTTGGCCAGGCCTTCCGGTCGGAGTGGCAGGCCAGAGTCGGAAGCGAGCGTTGTTCCTCCTCAGCCAGTCCTTCTGGTCGGAGAGGCAGGCTAGAGTCGGAAGTGAGCACCGTACCTCCTCGGCCAGGCCTTCCGGTCGGAGAGGCGGGCCAGAGTCGGAAGCGAGCGTCGTTCGCCCTTCTGGCCTGTCGTTAGGTTTTTGGGCCGGCCCAGGAGTTGTGCGTCGTTCGCAACGTCGTCTGTTTCTATTGGGAAGCAGGTCCATGAGGGACCCCGAGTTTATGAACCCAACACCAGGTTTCCAGGGATTCTTCCGTTCAGTTTGTTGTTCGTCAAATTAAGTACAGTCAAGCCTACCATATTCTTGAACGTAGCAGGTATGCTTCCTTGGAATGAATTGCCACCTGTAAGAGGTTTTCCATAACCCTGCAGTTGCTAATAGTATCAGGTATCTCACTTGACAATTTGTTTCCTGACAGGAGGAGCTCTTCAAGATTTACCAAACCACCAGACTTCTAATGGAAGTGGTCCCTCCAGCATGTTGTTGGACAATTCGAGAACCATTGAGATTGATGGCAGTTCCATAATTTCATTCGGAAACAATCCAGTAAGGTTGTTATTTTGCAGAGCTAAGCCTAAAAGTTTGCTCAAGTTTCCAATGCTTGGTGGAATTGGCCCCTCCAAGCTGTTGCCGCTTGCATTAAGTTGAAGTAGACTAGAAAGGTTTCCGATGGAGGATGGTAGATGTCCTGAGAGGTAGTTTACATAGAGGCCTAGCTTCTGCAATCGTGTAAGCTTCCCGATGCTTTTAGGAATGACCCCAGTGAGTAAGTTATTGCCAAAATCAAGCATCTCAAGACCTACCAAATTTTCAATATGTGATGGGATGACACCAGATATGCTGTTGTTGGGAATCTGCAGCCACTTGAGATTAGTAGACAGATTAACCAATGAGTCTGGCAGTTATTCTGAAAATCTTTTCCATCCAAAGGACAGTTCCTGTAATCTGCTACAATTCGCCAAAGAACCAATAAATTCCCACTCTTCCTCGTTATTTGCTTCTAACATGTTATGACCCATAGCAAACTCTTCAAGATTTTGCAATCTGCACAATCCAGAAGGAACAATTCTAATAAAACTATTGAATGGGGCATAAAGAGCCTGGAGCCTAGAGAGATTGGTCAGTGACTGTGGAAGAGTTCCAGTAAATTGGTTTCCTCCAATCACAAGCTGTTGGATGCTGGGAAGGCTTTTCCCTAGGTCATACGGTAGACGGCCATGGAGCTAGTTGACAGCCACAGAAAAGAGAGAAACAGATGATAGGTTGTAGAGGGAAGAAGGGGGCAAACCAGACAGATTGTTAGGAGAGAGCTGAAGCCATTTGAGATATGGATTGTTGCCGATGCCTGTAGGGATTGGTCCCTCTAGGAAGTTGCTTGTTACGGACAGGACGGCCAGCCAGGAAAGGTTCCCAAGAGACGACGGGATGGTTCCACACTACTACATAAAGGGTTTGTAGGGGCGGCTCAAGACCATTTGTAGGGGCGGTTCCCAGACCGCCCCTACCAAACCGCCTCTACAAATCATGCATTTGTAGGGGCGGTTCCCAGACTGCCCCTACAATTCGATTTGTAGGGGCAGCTGTAGTACCAGCCGCCCCTATAATACCTGTTTGTAGGGGCGGTTCAATCTAGAACCGCCCCTACAGTACGTTTTCCCGTAAAAAAATTTCAAATTTACAATTCAAATTCGACCAGAACCGCCCTGTTTGTTTCCGCGTATTCCCGCGTTCGCGTTGCGAGTGAGCGATCAACGTTCCGAACCGCGTTCGCTCAACGTCCTGCCGAACGCCCCGCGACCAACGTTCCGAACCGCGTTCGCTCAAGAGTATTATGTAAACTACAAGCACAAGAGTCCATACACATTAAATAGACATAATTCACATGGTTCAAATTCACAAGAGTCCATACACTACAATTACAAGTCCAATTCACAAGAATATATACAATCCATCATTAAATAGACATAATTCACAAGGTAAAACCAATGTCAAATTCCATATACATTGTTATCAATGTCCTAGAGATAGTCTTTCAGTCTCACGAAGGTGTTGGTACTGAGGATTTCTACCTAAGTTAGACTCTTGGTCATGGTAGGTGCCTTTGACGTATACAATTTGGTCCAATATGAAGTTGCAAAGGTCGCCGATGAGCTCTAAGAGTTGGTCATCCTTGTATGGGTCTATTTTCATTTCTTTCTCTTCTTTCCAATGCAAGAGAACAAGTTTTGGTTTAGTATTTCATACCATGTATGAAGTTTTTATACTACGGTTGAAGAGGTTCAAACTTACCCTTAAGGGGTGTCTCCTGTAGGCACCGGTGTTACTCATCATAGAACATACATATTATCCACAATGTACACTCCCAGGCTTCTACTTGGGGCACTGTGTGTTTTGCATATGGAAATGTTAAGTAATGCTTTTGACAGCCATGTAATGGAGTACTGAAGAAGTAAGTTACACTTACCACACATAGTGTTTTTATAGATAGCTTTTCCTTTCTTACTGGATCATGCCTTCCGTGATGTTTAGTGACATAGAACCTAAATGCCCTGTTTGAATTATTTTAGCAAATACAACTTGTTAGTATCCAAAAGTGAATGTTACAAGTATGTATACAAACATATAAGCTAATGAGGATTGTCGATATGTATACGTCTTGAGAATCGATATGAAGTCTTTGTATGTCACCGGGTCCCTATCTATTGAATCAAAGACCCATGCCATGCTCCTCCCGACATCGACGCCTATACAAATCCAGTGGTTGTTGCATGGATTTAATCGTAGAACTAGATAAGCTCTTTTGCATTGAATAAAATATATCAAACAAAGCTTTAAGTATAGAGTTGAACTTACTCGAAGTTGTATGGTAGCCATATAGTAGAGTGTTGTTGGAGAATTTTAAAAGCCAGGGCAATGTATGCCGAAACCTTAAGGGACTCTTCCCTTAGTTTCTTCGTACGGATGTGCTCTTTCTCCCGAAGGGTCTTTCCAGCAGCTAGCTCTTTGTCATCCAGTTTCCACTGTTTAGGGTAATTAAAATTTGTTTGTGCTATAGCTTGAGGGTCATATACCCGGCTTTCACACTTGGCATTTGTTTTACAATGTGCACTTGCATTCTACAAATCACGGCGTGGGTTAGTTACAACAAAATTCAAAGATTACATTCATATCATATCGGGAGGACAAGGACTTACAGGCACCACGTGCGAATTAGATTCATCTCCATTGCTCCGAGGTGAAAGCATGTCTGCATGTCATTGAAGTCAAAGACAATTTTCCCGGTTGGGCTTCCAAATGTGTCAGTGGGGAAGCATGCTTGTACGAGGTCTATGCTCGTTGGGAGAACACGCAAGTACCAATCATGGAACCTTCTCATTCCAAGTGGTAGGCACTGGATGTCCCGGTTTGGTAGGAAGGGCTTGCCTCTTTCATATGATTTCGGGCAATCCTTTGACCATTTGATGGCATCAACATTTGGATACTACTTTGCTGTTTGGTGGAGTTTGCTAGTGACGGCCTCCTCAGAAGCCCATGATGGGACTTTTTTAACTTGTTTCTCAGGCTTGAACTGGTCATGGGAATACCACTTGTGCACCAACGAGATGTCTTTCATTGGAACATAAATTGGTCTTATGGTTATTGGATGCTTCTTTTGAAGTTCCCATTCAGGCACGTTCTCATCTTCTTGTGCATCACCTTCTTCAGGAGGCACTCGTTGTTCATGTATCAGCTGTGCTTGTTGAGAGGATTGTGGCATCTCATCATGCACTTGCTTGGTACGAGCTGGAGAAGGTTGTGGCTTATCAGGCACATGCTCGTTAGGAGGTGGGGAAGAATGTGGCATCTCAGGAATGTGGTGGTCACGAGACGGTGAAAATATCTCCCCGACCTCAACAACTCGCTCCAAATTTGAGAGAGGGGGATGCGGTGAAGAAGCAGTCAATATAATGTCCCATTTGTGTCAGAGGATGAACTGTCCCATTACGTCTCCGAGTAACACCAGCCCCTCGGGAGTTGTGTAGTCTATCCTCCACTGCATGAACTCGGGCTTCACGGTATACACCTCGACCCTAGTATAGTCCGGCAGTATCTTATTATTGTGGTGTAAGCCACCGGGAGGATGTGCCACACCCATTGCCACCTCCATCACAATGTTCTGCCGTCCGCTGAGAAACACCAAGGTGCAACTAGTTGGTTCCCGTATGCGATCGACGGGGGTTGTGGCTGCAGTGGAACCTTGGCTGCTAGGAACTTTCGGAGGGCTGCCAACTAATGCTAGTTCTCCCGATGGCGTCATTAATATCCGTGGCTCTGTTGACAGTCCTTGCTCCTCCAGCGCCTTCACAACTAGAGCCTTCACTTGGAGCTCAAGATTAGTCTCCCGATCTCTGCCATGTTTCTTGTACATATGCCTGTCCTCTTCGAATCCTTGCTTCCAGGTCGTCCTTTTCCCTAGCACCCTGGTGCGGCCTGTGTGCTCCTTGTTTTCTAAGCCAAGGCTAAGCTTGTCCCTCTTTCTAGAAGGATTGAATGAGCCCTTCTCCTTGTCTTCAGCATATTTCAGTATCCTTGATACTGCCTCTTGGGTCTCCGGCTTATCAAACTTAAGATTACCGCCGGATGATTCTGTACTCCTCGCATATATCCAATTCCTTGAGCGTACCTTCAAATTCGTCACATCGATATTCCTAGCAGCTATGGCCTCTTCGTCCATCTTCCTAAACTGCTTTTCCGTGGCATAGTAGCCACCGGGGCCTAGATGATGGTGGTGTTTGTTCCTCTTCGCCAGCTCGGTGTTACGGGCACTGAGCTCCAATGCCTCCGGTGAAGTCTTCTGAGCCACGAGCTCCTCTCATTGACTAGGAGTTATGTTGTCGAACTCGTTGAAGGGAGTTAACCCCTTTTGGATATATTTCTTGTTGAGCTCCGACCTCCAACGTTAGAATGACTCTCCTATCATCCTAAAAGCATTTTTTACCAGTTCATGCTTACCCTCCGGAAATCTAAAATTGAGCTTCAACTGCCTATCCCATAGTTCATTTTTATTCTCAGGTACCTCTTTTCAGTTAGGGATTGCTGGGTTCAATTTATCTCTTACTAGGGCCCCGATCGCATTACGGAATCGTCCTCTTAATTCCTTTGGCTCAAGGATCTCCCCTGCTGGCCCAACCTCCGTTATCACATAGTATGCCTTATCTGGATATTGATTTGCTTTTATATCCCCTCGTTTCCTCTTAGGCTTGGTAGTCATGGTTGTGTCTTGAGGTTGTGGAGCAGAGGCATCAATGTCCGTCCCTGTGGCTGTTACCTCTGCTCTTCTTTCCTCTACTCCGTCTTGTCCAGCGAGATGTCGTGGACGTTGACATCGTCTTTTCCGGGTTTCAGGAGGGACCTGTATATACGACAGGTCAAAGTGTTAGCAGAGGTAACACAACCAAAGCTTTAGCAAAATTTACAAGCTAAGGCTTTTTCCCTACCTTCTCGTTTGGGTCAAAATCCTTGTCCAAATGTTCCTCCGTTGGCCTCCTTCTGGCTTCACGTGAAAAAGGATCCTCGGGACTTACATATCCCTCTTCTGAGTCCCCATCATCATCATCATCATCATCTTCTTCTTCTTCGCCTTCAGCAACCTCTCCTGCTCTTCCTTCTGCTCCCCCTTCCTCCTCGTCACACTGCTCTTGAGTAAGCGTCACTTCTAGATTCTTTTCTAACTTGTTATCGAACTGCTCCTGAGTAAGCTGGTCCTCTAGTGCTTGCTGCTCATAGGTTAGCTCCTCATCATGCTCGGGGCATTGGGCTGCACTGTCTGGTGTCCGCGACATTATTTCGCGCTTTGTTCTAATAGATGCAAGAAAGTGTGCTTTAGGTACGTGAAAAAGTATAAGAAATAAAAAAGGTCTATAAACCAAAGTAGTCCTATAAAACAACAATATATCAAAGAAACGAGTAATAGCAGTAGTAGAGGCCTCAGAAACATGTCACTCATCATTTGATTATGAACTTAGAGCATCAAGGCATCATAACACAGAATAGAGAAGGTAATGTAGGGGTGGCTGGTAATGATGCCAAGTTCCTCACAAGTTCTTGATCATCAGCTGATATTCTATATAATGTATGGACTTAGACAATTTCATCATCGGCAAAACAAAGGAGAGGAGAGGAGAGGGGAGATTTGGCAAAAAAAGCAACAGCTGCTTAACAAACATAGAGAGAAAAATGTGTAAAAAAAGCAGTTGCTGCTTCCCAAACATAGAGGATAGGAAAGGTGGAAAAAAAACAACAACCGCTTATAATTAGGGGGCCATTCGAGCTTACCGTGCACACAAGCTAGGAAGATTCTAAGTCGGACAAATATTATTTGCATTTTATTTTACTACAGATACTTCAGTGGCATACTGCAAACCTCTTTTACAGCATTGAAGTAGAGTAGAGAAAGGACATATTTGAATAACTACACCATCTGTACTAGACAGTAGGCTGCCGTACTGGCACAATACAGTCTGAGGCTGAGGGTTTGGATCAGAAGATGAAGATGCAGCAACAAGAACTAGAACAAAAGCTTAAGGAATTGGAGAATTTCCGCTCAAGCTTCCAGGAGGAGCATGAAAAGCGCATGCAGGCTGAAAGTGCTCTACTTTCCCAGGGGAAGGAACTTGCTCAATCTCATGAAGAAGTACAGAGGATGGCTATAGAAATAAAGGCAGCGAATGAAAAGTTGAATGAGCTCAAGCAGACCAAGGAGGTCCTTGAGGTCCTGTTTATGAGCTGAAGAAGGATGTTGAGCGCCTTACAGAACAAAACCAGTCCTCTGAGGTGCTTATACAGAAACTTGGTGACGAGATAAATACACTCAAGGATTCAAAGAATGAACTTCAAAGTGAAATACAAAGCCTTAAGAGCATCATTTCACAGCTAAACACTGAGAAGAATGCAGCTGTGCTTCAACACCAGCAATCTGTGGAGTAGGTTTCGGTACTCGAATCTCAGCTGTCAAAGCTGCAGTCAGAGCTAGATGAGACTAATCAGAAAGTACAGTTGCTGACACAAGATCTTGAAAAGAAGAAAGAAGAAGCGGACAGTGTCCATTTCAAGCTGCAAGATGAATGCCATAGGCGTATGCAAATTGAAGCAACTCTTCTAATGACAGAGGGTCTGCATTCCCGGTTGCAAGAAGAAATGAGAACGCTGACACAAGATCTTGATGGATCAAAAAAGAAGCTTAGTGAGCTGGAAAATAATAAGTTAGACCTGGAGAGCACACTGAAAGAACTGAAGAACACCATTTTAGGTTTGAACTCGGAGAAGGATGCAACACTCCTTCAGCAATAGCAGTCTCTAGAGAAAGTATCTGATTTGGAGTTAGAACTCTCAAAGATGCAGTTGGAAATGGAGAAGTCTGAACAAAAAACTCTCTTATTGGAGCAAGAAATTGCACGGAAGAATGAAAGTGTCGACAGCCTGGAGATAAGTTTGAAAGATGAATGTGAGAAGAGGCTACAAGCCCAAACATCGCTTGTGTCATTGGAGAAAATGTATTCCCAGTCACAGGAAGACGTTAGTAGGTTGCAGATAGAGATTGAGAAGCAGAATGGCAAGTTGAATGAGTTGGAGAACTTGTCATCTGAACTTAACAACACCATCCTACTTATAAACACTGAGAAAAGATGCTACCCTCCATGAGAACCAGCAGTCCTCAGCGAGAATATCGAATCTTGAATCTGAACTCTTGGCCTTGAAAACTGAACTGGAGAATGTTGAAGGGAAAGTTCAGATGATATTCTAACATACATGATATTCATTACTATGGCATATTAGGGAAATTACGGTCAGACTGTCGATGTCCTTTCCCCTAATTTTTTTACTGTGGCGTATCATGGAAATTATGGTCAACGTGTATCATAGGCCGTTGATATCCTTTGCCCTAATTCATCTATTTGAAGTATTGGTTTGCCAACAGAAGAAGCATAGGTACGTTGCTGCTTATGATTTATGAAAACTTTTAAAACTATGTTAGCATCACTATAATATTGCCAACCAGATGTATTGTGCTTGTGGTTATGCAACAATATTGACAGATACTCTTAGAGACCATCTGTTGAGGTTACCTCATCTTGCTTTCCTTAGCAAGATTTTGGTTTTTGAGTATTCATTAAATGAACTACCTAAGTTAAGATATATGGAGTTGTACACAATTTACTTTTACAGTGTTCCATTTCATGGTTCATGGATGGTCAATGATTAAGTTTAAGCTATCGGGATCTATGTACATGATAGATAGTTTGAGATGAACAGCCTTCTCTAGATGATATTGGTTAGCTAAACAATCTGGATTTTTGTTCAAGTAACCGTATTGTGAGGCTACTAATCCGGGTGTAATAGATTTGTGCACACGTTAGTTTTGTAGTGTGTCCATTTTGTGGTTCATGGATGGTCTGTACATGATCTACAGTTTGAGATGAACAGATTTCTGTAGATAATATTAACCAATTAACAATCTGGATCATTTCTTTCTTGAACTGTCTTGCATTTCTTACAGAGACATTTTATTTGTATATATGTTCTGCAGCTGAAACAGCCCCAAGACCTTCTAATGTAAGAAGGGACAGCTAAGAGACTGGCTACTAGGAATACCCGCATAAAGCCTACTAGAAAATAAACCATCATCTAACTAAGGAGCCCATGAACCCAAAGATTCGAATGGCTGGCCGTAAATGGGTTCCATGGCTGACTTGGCACCAAATAGTTTTTGGGATGTATATTGTAGCACGCCACTAGCTGCCTGATTGCTGAGTCAGTCAGATGGCTCTTGATCTACATGGAAAGAGAAATGAGGGATGGATGGTGTATTCAAAGCGAGAGTGAGAGTAAGTGTGCACTAGTTGTGAGTTTGAGGAAGGTCGAAGACGAGCCACACGCCCACACAAGCACCACGACACACATGGACTCGGACTGCCATGTCATGACATGAGTGGTGGGGCACCAGCAAAGGTTTTTCAGCTCGAAACTCAGCGAAAGCGAGTCTGAGGGACCAAGGGGAATATAATGAGGGGTGGACAGACTCAAAGCAAAAGTAAGTGACGGACAGATGGACAGAAAAAGAAAGAGAGACTTTAGGTGAAAAGGAATTGTAAAATGACTTCTACAAAATTAGATAGAGACAAGAATATAATTGCAAAATTAGATACCGTAAATTTCTACAAAATTAGATAGAGACAAGAATATAGCGTAGAAAACAACACAAAACCAACCGGTTTGCATAATCATTTTACATGGAATAGCTACCAAAACTCATAATCAAACATAATTGCAAAATGACTTCTCAATCTGAAAATAAAAGATGAACCACACACGGCCCCAATTTAGAATAGGGCGTTAATTTGTCATCATTGAATAAATAACCTTAATTATTTGGCATAATCATGACAGCTGGTCAGCTACTAAATTCAAGTTGGTTCAAAGTCCATACAGCACTTAAATCTAAAAACAGTATGCACACCACAACTAAATGCACAGTATGTTCTATAGAATGGATAAGAATTTGATAATTTTTTAGCTGCTCACCCATAATTGCAAAAAGTAAAAATTCTTGCACAAATAATTTTTTAGCTGCTGATCCATAATTCGGTGGAAAAATTTATCTGTCAAGCAAGCCTAAAGAGGCTGGTGGTAGAGGCCCCAAAACTACCAATAAGGCAAACATGCTCATTCAGCTAGGAAAAATAACGGCAACAAAAAACTAGAGCTACTAAAAAAGTTAACAACGTTTTCCTTTCTGAGAGGGTGAGAGGCATAAAACTAACTAAAGAATTGGTCCTCCCAAGTTACATTGATGTCTACAGATTGGTTCAGAGACAACAGCTATGATTCTATATAACAGATTGAATCAGATTGAAGCGGTAGAAAAATAAGAAATATTGCTATACCTTACCAATTTGCTGTAGAGGAGCGCGGACGCCGGTGGAGCTGCGCAGACGCCGGTGGACGCTAGGGAAGGAGCGCGGACGCCGGAGAGCTCGGGCACCGTGGCCGCTCGCCGGGGGAGGGAGCACGGACGCCGGAGCGCACGAGCACCTGGGCCACGGGAGAGCGGGGAGCAGGCCCGCGGCACCTCAAGGTCGGAAACGAGGCGGCAGCGGACCGGGTTGTGGATGTGGACGGCACGGAGATGGGGAGGAGGCAGCGGGTCGGCCGACCGGGGGCTCTAAAACCCTAGCCACCGTGGAGATGGGGCGCGCGGCGGCGTGGCGGCCCAGGGATGTTGAGCTGTGGGCCGGGGGTGCGGAGAGGGGGCACCGGCGTCGGGAGAGGTCCAGGAGGCGGCGGCGACGGGGCGCCGGGGAAAAAGTTGGGCAGCCTGACGGCGTCGGGAGGAAGAAGAGAGCGCCCAACACTTGTTCACTCGAGCGCCCGTACTTATATACCCAGGACGATTTGTAGGGGCGGTTCCTGATCTAGCCGCCCCTACAAATATTTTCCATTTTATGAAATTATAAATTCTGTATTTTTTATATCACAAAAACACAAAGTAAATGTATTATTCTATATAATATTTTGTATTATTCTATATATGCACAAATATATATAAAAACAATTTGCTGATATTTAAAACAATATAGAAAACAAAAAAAATTAAAAATTAAAAATTTGAATTTTAAAACTTCAACTATAATTTTAGGACATTAAATGACCTAAAATGAAAATGTTGTAAATATAAAAGTTGTACAACTAATCAAGATGTACAACTTTTATTTTGATCATCTTGTCATGTGATGAACTTTGAACGATTAAAAATTTCAATTTTCGAAAATGACAATTTCAAACAAGATTTTGAAACACTAAATGATTTCAGCTGAAAAACTCATGAATACCAAAGTTGTAGAACTCATCAAGATGTACAACTTATATTTTGGTAATCTTTTCATTGGACCAAATTTGAACAGTTCAAATTTTGAACTTCAATAAATATTAACTTCAAATAAGATTTTGAAACCTTAAATGGTTTCAAATAAGAAAGTCATGAACATAAAAGTTGTTGAACTCATCACAATCTACAACTTTTATTTTGGTCACTTCTTCATTTGATAAAGTATTAGAACACATTGTTCACAAATTCACATATCATTCATAGTTTCATGAACTATACGAGAGACATGTTGATTTGTGAAAAAAAGTTTACTATCACTTTATCAGATGAAGAAATGACCAAAATAAAAGTTGTAGATCTTGATGAGTTATACAACTTTGGTATTCATCACTTTTTCAGCTGAAATCATTTGGTATTTCAAAATCTTGTTAGAACCTGTCATTTTTTTAAAATTTGAAATTTTGAATTGCTCAAACTTTGTCAAATAAAAAGAATGACCAAATCAACACAGTAACTTGATAGGGCTTGATTTTAGAAAATTTTAGAAAAAAATCATCAAATTTGAAGTTAGTATGAGGGAGAAAGACTAGTTATAAATTTTACCGAGAGATTAAAAAGAAAAATCACAACAGTTCATGATGATTAATGATGAATAAGTGTGATTTCTCTTTTTAATCTGTGGCTGAAACTTGTAACTAGTTTTTCTCCCTCATACTAACTCCAAATGTGATGGTTTTTTTCTAAAATTTTCTAAAATCATGCTCTATCATTTTAGTCTAGTCATCTATCTTTGTCACTAATTTTAAACAGTTCAAATTTTGAATTTCAGAAAATGACAGCTTCAAACCTAATTTTCAACCACTAAATAATTTCAGCTGTAAAGGTGATGAATATAAAAATTGTATAACTTGTCGAAATCTCCTACTTTTATTTTGGCAATTTCTTTATTTTATAAAGTGTTAAGTGATTTCATAAAGTTTTAGTAGTAATAGAGTGGATGTTGAAATAGATTCATCTGGATGTTGCTAAGGGTAGTCTCACACACATGCATAAATGTAGTCTCACACACATACATAAATATATAGTCTTACAAACATACATAAATATATAGTCTCACGCGCATTGATATGAACCCGCTAGGGTGAATCTCGATCTTTCGATGAGAGAAGGTGAATAACTTGATTTGGGGATGGAGATGACGTTCATGGCCTGACTACAGCCTTCCAAGCTACGCCTTAGCAAAGATACACCACCTCCAACGGCCGTCGCGATCTTGTGGAGCACGATCAACCAAACCACTAGGGTAATTCCTGCAAGCAATCGAGGAACAAGCAATAACAAGTAGAACAAGCAACTCAATTGCAAATATGGAGATGAAAAACCAATCTGAATTCATAAAGTTGGGGTTCTGAATCAAGTAGAACGGATGGTCTAGTCAACACACGTGTCTACAAGGAAGTAGCAATGGCTAAACTTTCAATAAAACAAAACCCAACTATTCTTGGTGGCGGCTAAGGGATATATGAAGGTGGAAGGACGACCACCAGGGCGTTGGGGTCATGCTCCAACCCTAGGACGCGTCCCTAATGGACCCAACTTGATACATGGCACATTGGACCAAACTAAGGCGACGCAACACCTTTGGACAGAAAACCTCTCAGTAGTAATTAGGTTATTGCGGCCGCCTCAGAACAGATATGGACTTGATTCTAGATCCATGTGAAAATAGACTTCATAAGGATTCCATGAAGTACTTGAACGCCCCAATCCGAGTCCGTATGCGACCGTGGTGAACATCACAAGTTGGAGCTGTCTTGGAGTCCGAATCCAGCCCAAAAACGTGTTGGATTTGATCTCTTTCTTTCCTTGGCCAAAAGTGACGTGGTGTCCAGGTGGAGGACGTTGGGAATACTTTACTTGGCCCCAATCAACTTCTTTGGTCCTCCATGCCTTCCATGTGTCTTTAACACTATTTTTGATCCATGTATGTATTTCTAAAAATGACAATGAACACACATCATGGTGCAGCATCAATTCATCAAATGTATCAAATACAATCATGGTAAAGGATTGTTTTACCTGTGAATCAAAAGTTGCTAATGTGATTGTATCCGGACAGGTGATGTCCTCATCATTCTTCCCTTCTTGGCTGCAAGTCGTCCTCGACTTGCTCCAATGGCATTCAAAAGTGCTTGCTTTGATGTTGGAATACAGAGCGATGGCTTTGCTGCACGGCCACAACCAGCAATGCTCCCTTTCTTCAGGATTACCCTGTTGCATATGGGAAAAACTAGAAAAACTTTGCAAGACATTATTAGTGTTAGTGCAACCCTCTATTTGTTCATGGTATTGTAGCCCATACGGATATTTCAGATTAGAGCAAATATAAACTCTATGCACCAAATATTCTCCTTTGTTGTCGTATTTACCAATTGCATGAAGCGAACAATGATTAAAACTTGGCAAACTAGAATCAAATTTAAGTTTTTCTTTTAGACAATTTAGATTACATAGAATATCAAATTCAATATAACCCAAAGTATTTAAAGAAGACAACAAATTCAGTTCATCTTGTGCACAAGTAATAGGATGAAAAATCTTTTCTTTAGCACATTTGTATGGTTCCAAACCAAAAGTATCATACTTATTCGCTACTTGTGTCATAGGAGTAAAAGGATCATCAGCACACAAGTCCTCTTTATCACAAGGAACAGCAGTAATTCATTTTATGACAAAGGAAAATCAGCAGTGGGTTCCACTATTTATTACTCTTCATTAGCATGCAGAGTGGACAAAATTTGGACATTATGGGTCACATCATTCTTGCAAGTATTCACAGATAATAGAATCTCCTTTTCAGCATTGAGAGCAAGATAAAACAATTGACCAATATGGCTATAAGAATTGCTAATTAACAAGGTTTGAATTTTAGAATTGAGCCCTCTCATGAACCTACTCATAACATCTTCCATGCATTCATCTAATCCATCAAACATGATGCAAATCTTAAAATCATGGTAGTATGCTTTTACAGTCCTACTATCTTGCTTTAAGTTGTCTAATTTTGTAAGCAAATAATCAGCATAATATGCAGGAACGAATGCATCTCTAAAAAGAAATTTGAAGTCTTCCCAAGATTCTGGAACATTGTTGTGCCTACAAATGTGTTCTATTCTAGCAAACATATTCAATCAAAACATTAGAGGCAATACAAATCTTTTATTTCTCAGACAGGTCATGCTCATCAAATTCATTATATACTTTTAGCTCCCAATCAATGTAAGCTTGAGGATCAAACTTACCATCATATAACAGCAAGTGTTGAATGACATCCTGAATATGAGGGTCTAGTTTCAATAGCTCAAAAATCTCCGTATCACCTACCATGATTAGTAGAAAACAAGAAACACAAAAATAATATGTATCCTCCTATCAACTACTAGGATGTGTCGGTTGTAATTCTCTCAAACTCAACTTGTTAAAACAAGCCCTTACAAGTTCTTACCAAGCCAAATAGGGGGTGACAGCAACCAACAAGTCTGCAGCCGTGGAATGAAGTGTATCGGTGCCGCAACAACAACACCTATCAAGCTGTAGTCGAAATATGTGGAGCTATAGGTGGGCTGAAGCAAGGAAGTACTAGCACCACGTTAGTCACAAAAGCAAGCTGAATAATCGTTCAACGGTGGTACTGTGCTGGTCCTAGCCTAGACCATGCTAGAGGCGCGAGCCTGGACACAAAGGAAGTCACAACACACCACCGGAAACAATGGAGAAGCACAACGAACAGCCCCTTTTCTTCCTTTTTCTTTTCTTTTCTTTTTTTTTCTTTCCTTTTCTTTTCTTTTCTCTCTCTCTAGAGTAAAACCAAGCCAATATGTATGCACAATGTGGAGGAGTCGAGTACAGGTAAGGACTTTTGCTGCCTTTCTGGAACACTTCAATATATGTAGCACAAGTGCAAACAGCAACAAGATTTGGTAACACGGCGCAACAACCAATTCGGACTCCACACCGATTCCAACTCGGTCTTTAACAAGATTAGGACTCTGGAGTAAGCTGAGCTAATATGGATATGTTGGACGTGGAGAAGTTGAGTATAGATATGAACTACTGCTGCACAAAGATGTACTCAGATTCAGACTCAAAACAGCAACAAGACAGCTATCAATTCAAACTCAAAACCGATTCCAACTCGAACTTCAACACCACGTGGGATTCGGTCTCAAAACAAACTCAGATTCCTACTCTGACTTGAACACAAGGATGTATTCGGATTCAGCCAACAGAAGGTTTATATGGTAGCACACGGCTGTGACTAGAACGTGATAAGAACTCAAAACTCTAAAGGACTAAAACTAAGACCAGCAAACTCGACACTACCGATGCAAACCGAAAACTCAACAAGCCCTAACTAAGCAGTGCAAGCAAAAGCTCAAAGGGTTTATAGGATTGCGCATAAACTAACCTACTATTTTTTTTGGCTTTTCTAGACTATAGGAAAAATTAAAAACAGCGAAGGATTCGAAGTCTCTCACCGATAAACCTTGCTCTGATTACCAACTGGTATGAACCCGCTAGGGTGAATCCCGATCTTTCGATGAGAGGTGGATAACTCGATTTGGGGATGGAGATGACGTTCACGGCCCGACTACAGCCTTCCAAGCTGCGCCTTACCAACCGATACACCACCTCCAACGGCCATCGCGATCTTGTGGAGCACGATCAACCAAACCACTAGGGTAATTCCTGCAAGCAATCGAGGAACAAGCAATAACAAGTAGAACAAGCAACTCAATTGTAAATATGGAGATGAAAAACCAATCTGAACTCACAAAGTTGGGGTTCTGAATCAAGTAGAACGGATGGTCTAGTCAACACACGCGTCTACAAGGAAGTAGCAATGGCTAAACTTTCAATAAAACAAAACCCAACTGTTCTTGGTGGCGGCTAAGGGGTATATGAAGGTGGAAGGACGACCACCAAGGTGTTGGGGTCGTGCTCCAACCCTAGGAGAGTCCCTAATGGACCCAACTTGATACACGGCCCATTGGACCAAACTAAGGCGACGCGGCACCTTTGGACAGAAAACCTCTTGGTAGTAATTAGGTTATTGCGGCCGCCTCAGAACAGATATGGACTTGATTCTAGATCCATGTGAAAATAGACTTCATAAGGATTCCATGAAGTACTTGAACGCCCCAATCCGAGTCCGTATGCGACCGTGGTGAACATCACAAGTTGGAGCTGTCTTGGAGTCCGAATCCAGCCCAAAAACGTGTTGGATTTTATCTCTTTCTTTCCTTGGCCAAAAGTGACGTGGTGTCTAGGTGGAGGATGTTGGGAATACTTGTACTTGGCCCCCAATCAACTTCTTTGGTCCTCCATGCCTTCCATGTGTCTTTAACACTATTTTTGATCCATGTATGTATTTCTGAAAATGACAATGAACACACATCATGGTGCAGCATCAATTCATCAAATGTATCAAATACAATCATGGTAAAGGATTGTTTCACCTGTGAATCAAAAGTTGCTAATGTGGTTGTATCCGGGTAGGTGGTGTCCTCATCACGCATGCATAAATGAAGTCTTACAAACACACACTTACACAAACACTCCACATTCAACAACTAGCTAGCCCGCTGTAACGACTTTTCCCTTGACACCTTTTCGTTCCCATGGCAATATGTCTTTGGACAGGTTCTTTTCCACAACACTAATCTTCTTAGGAAAGTCTGTGAATAGCAACATCTCATTGTAGTTATTGTAAGCTTCAACATTGTCCACGCCATCAACTCCGATAATGTGCTGTTTCCCGGAGGCAACCACGTGCTTTGTCTTCTTCTTCGGGGGGAGGTTACTTTGTGGGTCAGACATATAGAAAAATTGTGCGACACGTGAAGCGAGCACCCAAGGGTCATCTTGGTAGCCTAGATTCCCGTGGTCTAGGACTCTCAATCTGATCTCGTTCAGTTGGTGTTGTTTGATCCAGCGGCATCGAAACAGGGCCACCGTTATATCCCTTCCATAGTCAAGTTCCCATATCTCTTCAATGATGCCAAAGTATTGGATCTTTCGCCCCAATCCATCGAGAGCCTCTATTTGAACGACACTGTTTTGGTTCACATCTTTACTATCCTTTGCGTGGGTATAGTACGTATACCCATTGATGTCATAAGCATTCCAAGATGTCACTTGTCTCGATGGCCCCTCCGCCAACCTACTGATGGTAATAGAGTCTATGGTTTCTCCAAGCGGTATGTTTTGGTCCTTCAACCATGTAGTTAGTCGTTGCTTGTGTTGTTTCATGACCCGATCATCCGAACGACCATTTATCTCCGCCATAATGATAGCCAAGTGTTCATCAATGTACGGTTGCATCAGTTGTGTACTCTGCAAGACACTGTAATGCGCCCGACTCACCTCTTTGTAATCATGGTCGATGAACAATTTTCTACCACTGGTGCCCTTCCCAGTCAGCCTACCCTTGTGACGAGAATCGGGTTTACCAATCCCTTTCTGTACTTTTAGGTACTCTTGACAGCACTCGACGACTTCTTCAGTACTGTAACCCTCTATCATGGAGCCCTCTGGGTATGCTCGATTATGCACGTATCAACTTAGAACCGACATGAACCGCTCGTAGGACCACATTTCATGCAAGTAGCAAGGGCCCAGCGCCTGTATCTAATGAACCATGTCAATCATGAGATGTGGCATTATATCAAAAAAAGCAGGAGGTAAACACATCTCTAGTTGATTTTGTGTATCCACCACAAATTCATGTAGGTCACTCAGCTCTTGCTTGCCAATCGTCTTCTGTGAGATCTTCAAAAAGAAGTAGCACATGCGGGTGATGGCCATTTTCAAGAACTCTGGCTTTATAGCCCTGATTGCAATAGGTAGAAACACTGTCAGCATCACATGACAATCGTGAGCCTTGTAGTGTGTTATTGACAAGTCCTTCATCGACACTAGCTTCTTCACATTTGCTGAAAACCCAGTCGGGACTTTGACCCCCCTTAGGAAAGTGCATATAGCTCTCTTCTTGTCTGGTGTTAGGTTGAAGCATGCCACGGGCAGAGTGTATTTTCCATTAGCCTCAGGTACTGGGTGAAGCCGTGACATCACGTTTAGCTGCACCATGTCTTTCTGTGATTTCAGACCATCCTTTGACTTGCATGTGTCCATCAAGGTAGCAATGAGACTCTCAAAGACATTCTTCTGTACGTGCATAGCATCAATGGCATGGGGGACCTCCAAGTCTGGCCAATAAGGCAGATACTGAAAGAAGATTGATTGTTTCTTGAAAGGTATGCCTTCGACAGGAGGTGTGCTTCTATCTCTGTTCGTCCCATCCGGATTCTTCTTTCCATAGATGACGCATATTGTTGGGTTCATAAACCTGGGGTCCCTTGGGGACTGGCTTCCATGCCAAGGCTCGACCCGAGAGTCTAAAAACAACAGAGCAAATGTGACCAGAGCGCTCGCTTTGGCCCACCTATCCGACCGTCAGCTACTTTGGCCCACCTATCCGACCGGAGCGCTCGCTTCGGGCTCTAGCCGCCTCCGGACGGCCTCTCCGATCAGAAGGCCTGCCCCAAGCCTTACTTCCGACTCTAACCCCGCGTCTCTCCGACCAGGGTACGTAAGAACCCTGCTCGCCGCTCTTCTCCGACTGGTGCAACCGAAGCCGACTAGGGCCATCTGACCGGGGACGCCCGCTCGGAAAGGACCAAGGACAAACGGAGAAAGCAGCACACGAGTCAAACCACGGTACAGGAACCATACCCTATACACCTGCGGGAACAATGCTCCACAACCGCCCTGACACAAACAGTATTGTAGGCGCCGACATTTATCCCTACAGTATTGTAGGTGCCGTTGAAACTCACGTACGGCAAAAAGGCCCTCACATGCCTCTGGGCATCAATAGTGTTGTAGGCGTTGGGATTCACCATGCCCGGTAAACATGGTGAGGCTCCTCACATGCCTCTGGGCAAGAAGTATTTTTGCAGGTACCAACATCAACCCTTCCTGAAGAGGACAACGTAACCTCCCACGTGCACCTGACATTCTACAGTGACATCAACAGTGTTGTGGGCGCCTACCATTATCCAATCCTCATCGGCGTGGGCAACAAGGCTTAAAAGCATCCGTACCCTCTCCCTCTCACCTGTAAAGCCATCCTCTTCATCTATAAAAGGGGATGCACTCCCTGCAATAGGAGGACAGATTCATTCAAGCTCAGTTCCTTTAGATTCATTAGTCCAATAGCTCACAACCACAGAACCGCCAGGTTCGGACCTCAAGCACACGCTTGAACATTTATCTCATAGTGGAGTTCCCGTTGCTCTCGACCCTTCCGATCGGAGCCGATCGGGCCTCTGGTACCCCCCATCTCTCTCCTTCTCGTTTGTAACCCCACTGCAGACTTCGAGCACCTGGGCTCAGGAATAAAGTCACCGACCGACCCAAACTGGACGTAGGGCACGTTGCCTGAACCAGTATAAATCCTGTGTCATTGAGTGCTAGGCCACCTCCGATCACAACGTACAACAAAACTACAAATATTCATTAGTTGGTCACTTTCTGTACTGACAGTTGGCGGTGTCCGTGGGGAGGACGTTGTACGTTCAACACTTTTTGGTCATCGGATGACCCATTTTTCCGCCACCCCCACCGTGGCGGGCTCGGGCGATACGATTCGCTTCGGCTCGCTGGAATCTCCCGTACCCTCGTCTACTGGGATGTGGGTTCCACCCGTTTTCGAGCCATCCCAGGCCTTCCTCTTTGGAAGCCTGGACTTCGTCGCCGACCGGCTCGGCATACTACACCTCCGCGAGGAGACTCGCGACCCGGCACCCGTCGGAGAGATGTCCTCCATCGACTCCGGGACGCGTGACTTCAACGACGCGGCATCTACACTTCATTCTGAGTAAACTCTCTGCTCAAACCCCACTGTAAGTAATACGTGTACTTTTATTCGCCCTTTATTTACTATCTCCCACCGATAACCCGGAGGGACTGCACCGCCCACACCACAAACACCGTATGATTGGTTCCCCTACAGCCTCGCGTCCTCCGCGGATGCTTACGCTCAGGGGCTCCGAAGGGCGCTGGCACCATCCCCACTCAAGTCCGAATTCGTAGGAATGGCAGGCTTCGCTCCTATCGTTTCCCACAACCTCCTAGATAACGAGGGCGAGAGCGACGGTTCCAGCATCGGTGATGTGGCGCCCCACCACCGTCCGTCCTGGGAGTGCGCTATGGCGGACGGTCCAAGACAGCCGCCGGTGGTTGCGGAGTCTGCGCAAACTCACACCCCTTCGGACCCACGTGCGGAGGCCCTCGCGTCTGCGCAAGCGCACGCCGAGGAATTACGACAACGACGGCAGAACCAGCCGCCGCCTACGCTGGCACAGTCGGTGCGACACGTTGCGCCCCATGCGCATGGCCCGGCGGGTGGCGCCCGGGGTCGCGCTTGTCAGGTCCAGCACGACATTGTGAACAAGGGGAACGATGTCCCACAATTCGCCTGGGCCGGCCAGAATATCGCTACTGTAGCAATGCTTCTGCGCGGTGTTCCCGAGCCCATCGACCCCCAAGAGCGGGCAGTCTACTGGAAACTCTGGGTTCTAGTAGAGGCCGCCGTCGTCCAATAGGCGGAAAGTTCCGCGCCGCGACTCTGACCCGCGCCCTCTCTCCCAACCGGATGGACGGGGACGCGCCAGCCGGATCGCTCTGTTCGCTCGCCGCTGCAGCCGTCAGGCCTGGCTCGGGGTGCGGCAGCCGCACCACGGTCCGACCGGATGCCTGCTCCACACCGACCGCCGGTACGCGAGTGGCCTGATCCGCACCAGGATGCTTGTGGCATCATCAGCGACCGGCATCGGGCCCGACACGATAATGATGTCTGCCGTACGGTAGCAGGCGACACGGATCCTGGCCAAACCATCGAGGGAAGCGGTGAAATGTGCCCCAGGCGCAGTCGCCGGCCAGATGACCGGAGCCCCAGCCCTGAGGGCCCGGGGCCATGGGCCTTCAGCCGGCGTATCCGGAGAGCACCGTTCCCGCAGCATTTTTGACCTCCCTCCAACATCACCAAATACACTAGGTAGACAAACCCAGGCATTTGGCTCGAAGACTTCTGGCTCGCCTATCAAGCCGGAGGAGTGGATGATGACTATTTCATCATCCAATATCTTCCCATTTGTGTGGGGGAACATGTTCGGGCATGGCTTGAATTCCTTCCACACGACAGCATCTGCGACTGGGCGGACCTCAAGAGGGTCTTCGTCGGGAATTTCCAGGGGACGTAAGTCCGCCTGGAAAACTCCTGGGACCTCAAGAGCTGTCAGCAGGAGCCCAGCGAGTCCCTGCGGGATTACATCCGCAGGTTTTCTCAACGATGCAACTCCCTCCCTAATGTCATCGACGCAGACGTCATCAGCGCATTCCTCTCCGGGACAAACTGCGAGTCCCTGATCCACAAGCTTGGCTGCCTAAAACCCCATACCACCCGCAATCTGCTCGACGTTGCCACCAACCACGCCTCTGGCGAGGAGGCGGTCGGAGCGGTCTTCAGTGGAGGCTGGGACAAAGGCAAGCCCAAGCGCGTGGATCCAGACGAAGGCCCATCCACTCAGAGGGGCAAGAAGAACAAGAAGAATCGGCGCCGGTCGGACAACACCGCGTTGGTCGCCGTGGCTGATCGCAGACCCAAGCAGCCACAACAGGGACTGCCTGACCACTTCAACAAACTCATGGATAGTCCGTGCACCAACCACGTCTACCCCGTCAAACACCTCTACAAGGAGTGCGAGCTCCTCAAACATTTCCTCCGATAGGCCGGCGGGTCAAAGGAATGAGATGGCAAGGAGGCGGCAGCCAAGAAGGGAGGCGCGGCAGGCAAGGACGAAGACGGTTTCCCTGAACCTGAGGAGTGAATCATGATCTTCGGTGGGTTCGACGCCATCTGGACTAAACGCCAGCATAAGGTATGCTATAGGGAGGCATGCGCCGCCGAGATGGCCGTCCCCTCCTTCCTCAGCTGGTCGGAATCCCCAATCACCTTTGATCAGAGGGACCATCCCTCCTGCGTCACAAGACCGGGACGCTACCCGCTCGTCATCGACCCCATCGTCCGCAAGAAGTGCCTCACCAAGGTGCTGATGGACGGGGACAGCGGCCTCAACATCCTGTACATCGACACCCTCGATGCCATGTGCATCCCCCGATTGGAGCTCCGCCTGGCAGGCTCCCCCTTCCACGGGGTAATCCCGGGAGCTCAGGCATACCCGCTCGGACAGATCGATCTGCCCGTCACGTTCGGCAGCCAGGCCAACTTCCGCTCGGAGGTCCTCACCTTTGAAGTGGTGGACTTTCCAAGGTCCTACCATGCCATCTTGGGGCAGCCATGCTACGCAAGATTCATGGCAATCCCCAACTACACCTACCTCAAGCTGAAGATGCTGGGACCAAATGGTGTCATCATCGTGAGTAGCGCCTTCTCGCACGCCTTCGTGTGTGACCGCGAGCACTACGAGCTCGCCACCACGGTCGTCAACTCGTCCGAGCTCTCGTGGCTCGGGGAGTCATCAACCCTAGTAGTCCCAGACTGCAGCAAACCGACCTCCTCAATGGCCTTCCGCCCACTCGAGGAAACCAAGGCGGTGGGTGTCAACCCCACCGACCCAGCCAAAATGGTGCGAATCGGGACCCAGCTCCCGGCCAAATAGGAAAGTGACCTCGTCGACTTCCTGCGCGACAATCGTGATGTCTTCGCATGGCAGCCTTCTGACATGCCAGGGATACCACAAGAGGTCACCGAGCATGCACTACACCTTATCCGGGTCTCAAAGCCCGCCAAGCAATGCCTGCGTCGTTTCGATGACGAGAGGCGCAGGGCCATAGGAAAAGAGATCGCCAAGCTCCTTGTAGCCGGATTCATCAGGGAGGTTTTCCACTCCGACTGGCTCGCCAATCCCGTCCTTGTTAGAAAAAAGACCGAGAAGTGGAGAATGTGTGTTGATTATACTGGACTCAACAAGGCGTGTCCAAAGGATCACTTTCCCTTGCCACGCATAGACCAGATAATCGACTCCACCTCGGGTTGCGAGATCCTCTCCTTTCTAGACGCCTACTCAGGCTATCACCAGATTGTGATGAAAGAGTCCGATCAGCTCGCAACCTCATTCATCACCCCGTATGGTTCATACTGCTACGTGACCATGCCTTTCGGCTTGAAGAACGCTGGTGCCACCTACCAAAGGTGCATGCAGCAATGCTTCGCCGACCAAATTGACCCACCCGATCAGCCTGATCAGGCCGAACAGTCGAAACCAACAATCGTTGTCTATGTTGATGACATAGTGGTCAAAACAGCTTGAGCGTGTGACCTGATCGCAAACTTGGCCGCGACGTTCGCGAACCTCCAAAGGTTCAACATCAAGCTGAATCCCGAAAAATGTGTTTTCGGGGTTCCGAAGCGGAAGCTGCTCGGGTACATCGTATCCGAGCGCGGCATCGAGGCCAACCCCAAAAAGATCATAGCCATCTCCAACATGGGTCACATACGCAACGTCAATGGTGTGCAAAGGCTCACCGGCTGCCTGGCTACCCCAAGCCGCTTCATCTCCCGGCTCGGCGAATGGGGGATGCCACTCTACAAGCTCCTCAAAAAGACAGACGCCTTCGTTTGGACTGAAGAAGCCCAGCAGGCTCTCAAAAGCCTCAAAACATCCCTAACGTCAGCCCCAATCCTCGTCGCTCCCAAACGGGGAGAACCCCTCCTCCTTTATGTTGCGGCAAGTAACCATGTGGTGAGCGCTGCCCTGGTCATCGAGAGGGAGGAACTAGGACACCAGCTCAAGGTACAGCAACCCGTATACTTCGTCGGAGAAGTACTTACCAACCCCAAGGTCCGGTCACCCCAGGTGCAGAAACTCCTATACGCCGTACTAATGGCGACCAGGAAGCTCCTACACTACTTCACCGACCACGAAGTCACAGTCGTCACTTCATACCCGCTCGGAGACATCATCCGTAACCGCGATGCCACGGGACAAATCTCCAAGTGGGCACTTGAACTCATGGGCCATGACATCAGATATACCCCTCGCACCGCTATTAAGTCTCAAGCTCTCACAAATTTTGTCGCCGAATGGACAGAGGTCTAGCTACCGACCCTAGACGTCACCCACGAGTACTGAACAATGTACTTCGACGGGTCCGTAATGGCGCCCGGCTCGGGGGATGGAGTGGTTCTGATCTCCCCAAACAGGAGTAGGCTCCACTACACCATCCGCCTCCACTTCTCAGCTTCAAACAATGCCGTGGAATATGAGGCTCTTATCAACGGACTTCGCATCGCCATCGAGCTCGGTGCTACGCGACTCTACATCCGCGGTGACTTGGAACTAATCATTGATCATGTCATGAAGGAGTCCTCCTGCAAAAGCCCCCTCATGACAGCATACTGCCAAGAGGTGCGCAAGCTCGAGGACAAATTCTAGGGGATCGAACCGCATCACGTCCCTCGAAGGGACAACGATGCCGCCGATTTCCTCGTGAAACTGGCCGCCAGGCGGGATCCGTCCCCAAGCGGGGTCTTCATCAATGACATCCATGAGCTGTCCGCCCGCATCCTGGAAGGTCCGACCAGGACACACCCTGACGCCCAGCCGGTGCTTAGGGGCTCTGACCCCTATGCCCAGCCAGCGCTCGGGGGCTCCGACCCTAGTACCTCTACGTCACCCGTGAACGTCACCGTACTGGCACTCGATCAAACCGACTGGCGAGTACCGCTACTCGCCTACCTCCTCGAGGAGGTTCTTCCACCTGAAAGGACTAAAGCCTGATGAATCGCTCAACGTGCCAAGACCTTCATCGTGCTCGGTAATGAACTCTACAAACGAAGTCCGTCAGGGGTACTCATGAAGTGCGTCCCCGCTAGCCGGGGCAAGCAGATCCTCCTCGAGGTCCATGTCGGGATCTGCGGACATCACGTGGCCCCAAGGTCTCTAGTCAGAAAAACCTTTCACCAAGGTTTTTACTGGCCCACCACGCTATGAGATGCAGAGGAGGTCGTCCACATGTGCAAAGGATGCCAGTTCTACGCTCGGCAAACCCATTTACCGGCACAGGAGCTCCAAACCATCCCAATCACCTGGCCATTCGCGGTCTAGGGTCTCGACATGGTGGGGCCCCTCAAGAAGGGCCCGGGTGGCTTCACTCACCTACTTGTAGCAATCAACAAGTTTACCAAGTGGATAGAAGCCAAGCCCATCACCAACATCCGCTCGGAAGAAGCGGTCAAATTCTTCCTCGACATCATCTACCGGTTCGGCGTTCCCAACTGCATCATCACTGACCACGGGACTAACTTCACCGGGAAGAAGTTCCTGGACTTCAGTGATGGGTACGACATCAGAATCGACTGGGCCTCGGTCGGACACCCGCGTACCAACGGTCAGGTCGAGCGTGCCCATGGCATGGTCCTCCAAGGACTTAAGTCATGCATCTTCGACCGACTCAACAAGTACGCCGGGCGATGGGTTGCAGAGGTCCCAGCGATCCTTTGGAGCCTGAGGATGACCCCAAACCGATCCACGAGATTCACACCTTTCTTCCTGGCTTACGGAGCTAAGGCAGTATTGCCCTCCGACCTCGACCACGTCGCACTAAGAGTGAAGGCTTTCGATTGTGACCGAGGCACGGAGGCTCAACAAGAGGCAGTCGACCTGCTCGAAGAAGCCTGCGAGACGACCGTCATCCGCTCTGCCCGCTACCAACAAACCCTCCGTAGGTACCACAAAAGGAAGATCAGAGGAAGGATACTCGAAGTCGGCGATCTCGTACTCCGGAGGACCCAATCAACGAAGGAAAAACACAAGCTCTCTCCACCATGGGAAGGACCCTATATGGTAGCCGAAGTAATCCGACTGGGCACCTACCGACTGGAGGACAGCAACGGCAACGTTCTCAACAATACCTGGAACATTGAATAGCTACGTTGTTTTTTTCCCTAAATTTGGTCTAAACCGCTTTTTAGTTAAAACAAGCTCCCGTAAGAGCACCCCTGCCCGAAACACTTTCAGCCTAGGTCGCTCCGGGGCTCCATAAGGGTACAATATTGAATATTACCTCTCTTTCTTTTTTACTATCACACGATAAAACAACTTTGTCCCCAAACGGAAACACATTCCATTCCTCTGATTACCTTATATAACTCTGTTCTTACTCCCAACCGGACGCACCCCGCCTATCCCTACGGGTACGAACAGCCAAGCCTCGCGGGCCACGCCCCAGGCTCCCAAGGTCGCACCCTACGGGACAAAAGGACAGGTACGAGAAAGAAAGGATAAAAACAAAAGTTATGCTAAGATAAACACAAGGAACGAATATTGTGGTTCTGTCACAAGGGCAGCACGGATGTATTCATTGATACAGAAAACTGTTCTCACGGGGACTCACCCACAAACTTAACTATTACATTCTCTACTGCTACAAATACTACTGCAGCCGCTCAACGACATCGCCTGGAAGCCAAAGAAGAAACCGGATGCAACCACCAGGGACCCGCTCGGCCCCGCTCCTTCGACTTTGGCAAACGCAATGGATACCTCTAGGGCATCGCACCTATAGATGCTCAGCAGAAGAACATGAAGCTCCTAACCTTCTCATGCAGTCGAGGCAGCTCCTGGGTAGGGGCGCCGCTACCGAGGTATGGTCACCATGGCTGGAAGAAATCTCATCAAACTTTATGAACTGGCCGACTTGAGCAGTTGTAGGCACGAAACCCTCCACCAGCACAATTGTGAGTAACCTCCCCTCCGACAAAGCTCGCCCGATAAAGATCCACCAGAGAAAATCTACACGCGGCTCCATCCCGAAGAAGGCCTCACATATCAGATCCAGCATCACCCGTGGCGGCCTCTAGTCCGACATCACGCTCTGGGTTACAAAAGGATATGTCAGTCCTCCCCCTCGCTCACTCTCTCTCTCTCTCACTTAGGAACCGCCGCGGCATACAGGCACTCTCGGTGAGAAGGAAGAAGGAACAGAGACAATAGTTGGAGAACAGGCAAAGGACTACGACAGAGAGCCCTCTCCCTCCCCCTATTTAAAGAAGAAAAGTAGACGATCAGAGCGCAAAACTCTACCCCCATTCAATGCAGATGGGAAACGACGGGACACGCCCTGACCGAAGGGACGCACACTGACTGATGAAGCAACGCTGGGTCAGACGGAATGTCGCCTGGCAAGGCAAAATGTGGCCTAGGTATGGCCCACCACTATCGCACGACCGAGCACAAAAACCGAAGCGTCACCACACGCGGGCGGCTCCCCGCTTCCCCAGGACAGACCTAGGGAGACCAAAAACGAAATCTCCACCGGGAGACCAACCGCCCCCCTGAGTCAATCAAATCGCTCAGTATCCACACTGAGACATAGGTAGGAAGTGAAGGGACGCCCCATGTAGGCCATTCCGACTCCGTCACGAACGACAAGCACGGGTCCCGGTCAGATGTTTCCGACTGAAGCTCTCCGAGCCCCGTCACTCCAGTCATCAAGGTAAACACTATCAAACCCCCTCTATTTCATTATAAATCATTTCATACATCCATACGCGCATTTCATTCCATACGCCCGTGCCTCCCGGACGATTCGGGCCCTGAACCGCCCGGGGGCTCAGGAACTAAGCATCCCACGTGCAGCGAAATGCATCAAAACGCTCCGTTTTGCGTCACGAAGCGGTGGTTGCCTCATTCGACATGAGCAACCAACAGAGCCAGGGGAGAAAACCATAGATGAGCCCCGTGCGGCCCTCACCCGGTCCAGCAGACCGGGTCATCTCAACCTTCTCGTTCGATCCTGAACCTCTCGCCAGTCCCACAGAATCTCCATCGAGGGGAGGCCTTTAGGCCACCCGGGTCGGTCTCCGGAATGACCTAGGCATCTGCCGGGTTACGGGTAAAGGAGTAGTGGAATGTCACAAGAGGGCTATGCTGACCTCGTCATGAACGACGGACCCAGATTCCGCTCGATCACACCCGTTAGCGAACTCACCGAGCTAGTCTTCGAGCCCAAGCGATTGGGACAAGCGACGAAACTTAGCCCCTCCGGTTGTGAGGCACCGAGGATGGGGTAACGCACATAACTCACATCGACCCCTACGAAGGCCCGACAGGGCCCGGGGGCTTAGGACAAACGCCAAAGGACAGTGGCCTCGAACTTGCCAGATCCATGACTCTGACTCACCCGGTCCCACGGCGCGCACCGACGCTAGGATCCTCGAGCACCACCTAGTCCGATCTTTAACTAAACTAACTACGCTTTGTCTGCGCTCCAAAAAATCCAGGGACCGCGACTCCGAACTCGCGTCAAAACAGCTACACTTCCGACTGCGCTCCAAAATCCAGGGACCGCGACTCCGAACTCGCGTCAAAATGGCTACACTTCCGACTGCGCTCCAAAATCCAGGGACCGTGACTCCAAATTCGCGCCATCCGCCTACGCTTCCGACTACGCTCCAAAAAACCAGGGACTGCGACTCCGAACTCGCGTCTACGCTTCCGACTGCGCTCCAAAAATCCAGGGACCGCGACTCTGAACTCGCGTCTATGCTTCCGACTGCGCTCTAAAAATCCAAGGACCGTGACTCCGAACTCACGTCTACGCTTCTGACTGCGCTCCAAAAATCCAGGGACCACGACTCCGAACTCGCGTCTACGCTTCCGACTGCGCTCCAAAAAACCAGGGACCGCAACTTCGAACTCGCGTCTACGCTTCTGACTGCACTCCAAAAATCCAGGGACCGTGACTTCGAACTCGTGTCTACGCTTCCGACTGCGCTCCAAAAATCCAGGGACCGCGACTCCGAACTCGCGTCTACGCTTCCGACTGCGCTCCAACAATCCAGGGACCACGACCCCAAACTCACGTCATCAGGATCCACGAGCACCGCCTTGTCGCCTCGTTCGATCCCTAAAAACAAACTGAACTAACTACCTCGGCTGCCCAGGCTGCGCCGAGGCCAGGGATCCACGACTCCGACCCGCCCGGTCCCACGACGTGCACCGACACTAGGACCCACGGGCTTGGTCTCGTCCGACCCCTAAACTAACCATTTCAAAAAACCACGGCGCGCACCGACGCCAGGGTTTGTCCCAACTAACTCCCTCACCCGATCCCACAGCGCGCATCGACGCTAGGATTAGTGAGCTCTCCCACGTCCGAACTAACTTTCTCGCCCGATCCACGGCGCGCATCGACGCTGGGATCAGTAAGTTCTGTCTCAATCCAAATCCCCACGCCTAAACGCCTCGGCTGCACAACGACGCCTTGGTTAAACAAAAATCCATCTCAGACTAAAAAACACGCACACACGCCCGCTAAAACAACACCCCCAGACGGTTCTGCCCGAACCGCCAGGGGCCTCGGGGGCTACACCCGTGGATGCGCTCGCCCACCGAACAACAGAAAAAACTCCCCCGCTGACAACGCAGAAAAACCCCCCAGCCGATTCTGCCCGAACCACCCGGGGGCTCGGGGGCTACACTCGCGGGTGCGCTCGCGCGCACCCGTCGGCAAGACAAAAATCCCCCGGACGATTCTGCCCGAATCGCCCAGGGGCTCGGTGGCTCCTATCGGGTTCATAAACCCGGGGTCCCTAAGGGACCGGCTTCCATGCCAAGGCTCGACCCGAGAGTCTAAAAACAATAGGGCAAAGGGGCGGTCCATCAACCGACCGGAAGGCTTGGCCCAAGAAGAGCAACGCCCGCTCGTCAGCTACATCAGCCCACCTATCCGACCGGAGCGCTCGCATCGGGCTCCAGCCGCCTCCGAACGGCCTCTCCGATCAGAAGGCCTGCCCCGAGCCCTACTTCCAACTCTGACCCCGCGTCTCTCCAACCGAGGTACGTAAGAACCCTGCTCGCTGCTCTTCTCCGACTGGCGCAATCGAAGCCGACTAGGGCCATCCGACCGGGGACGCCCGCTCGGAAACGACCAGGGACGAACGGAGAAAGCAGCACACGAGTCAAACCATGGTACAGGAATCATACCCTGTACACCTGTGGGAATAGTGCTCCACAACCGCCCTGACACAAACAGGATTGTAGGCGCCGACATTTATCCCTACAGTATTGTAGGCGCCGTTGAAACTCCCGTACGGCAAAAAGCCCCTCACATGCCTCTGGGCATCAATAGTGTTGGGCATCAATAGTGTTGTAGGTGCCGGGATTCACCATGCCCGGTAAACGTGGTGAGGCTCCTCACATGCCTCTGGGCAAGCAGTATTTTTGCAGGTACCGACATCAACCCTTCCTGAAGAAGACAACGTAACCTCCCACGTGCACCTGACATTCTACAGTGACATCAACAGTGTTGTGGGCGCCTACCATTATCCAATCCTCATCGGTGTGGGCAACAAGGCTAAAAAGTATCTGTAACCTCTCCTCTCACCTGTAAAGCCATTCCCTTCATCTATAAAAGGGGATGCACTCCCTCTAACAGGAGGACGGATTCATTCAAGCTCAGTTCCTTTAGATTCATTAGTCCAATAGCTCACAACCACAGAACCGCTAGGTTCGGACCTCAAGCACACGCTTGAACACTTAGCTCATAGCAGAGTTCCCGTCGCTCTCGGCCCTTCCGATCGGAGCCAACCGGGCCTCTGGTACCCCCCATCTTTCTCCTTCTCGTTTGTAACCCCACTGTAGACTTCGAGCACCTGTGCTCAGGAATAAAGTCACCGACCGACCCAAACTGGACGTAGGGCACGTTGCCTGAACCAATATAAATCCTGTGTCATTGAGTGCTAGGCCACCTTCGATCACAACGTACAACAAAACTACAAATATTCACTAGTTGGTCACTTTCTGTACCGACACATATGTTTTTTACCATTCTGTACACGTGTTCTCTGTTATGACGTCTCTCCGGAGGGGGTTCAATCTCTAGGTGTTATCATAAAATCTAAAGAACAATTTGCTGCGGTACTTGTGACTTGTCTTTAAGAAGCGTCGGTTCCTTAGGTAAACTATCTTCTTGGATGCATCCAGGTACACCCATGTAGTACCATCCAAGTAAACCAAGCATCCCGTCTTCCCTTTGATCTGTCTAGGCAAAGCAAACAACGCGGGGTAATCATTGGTAGTAACAAATATTATTGCTCTACATATGAAGTCCTCCTTTCAGAACGCATCGTATATCGGCTCTCCATGCCTCCATAGCCTCTCCATTTCTTGCATCAAAGGCTCGAGGGACATGTCTATATCAATGCCTGTTTGTTTAGGGCCAGAAATAAGAATAGTGAGGAGAAGGTACTTTCTCTTCTGACACAACCACGTTGGGATGTTGTACATGGTCAAGATCATTGGCCAAGTGTTGTGGTCACTCATCCTCTCATTGAATGGATTCATTCCATCGGTGTTCAAGCCAAACCGTACATTCCTTGGGTCATCGCTAAATTCTTTGTGCTTCTCATCGAACCTTTGTCACTGACTACAATCAGCTAGGTGTGCAATCTTATCATCATCCACCTTGCGCTCATCATCCCACCATGTCATGAGTGCGGCTTCTTTAGGGTTTAGGAAGATACGTCTCAAGCGGTCGGTCACTGGTAGGTACCACATTACCAAGGCAGGAATTCTTCTCTGCTTTGCATCGTTGCCTAATGGAGTGTCCTCTGGGGGCTGAGATTCTTGTACCACCTTTTTTGTACCCTTCTTATTCCTCTTTTTCCCCGTAGAGGCTTTGTCCCCACCGTAAAGGTCATTATTCTTGTACCGGCTGGCCCCACACCGGGGACATTTATCCAGTGACTTGAACATTTCGTCACAAAAAAGTATACAGTGGTTGGGGCATACATGGATTTCTTCAACCCCCATTGTCAATGGACTTATGACCTTCTTTACTTGGTATGTGTTGGCGGGAACTAAGTTTGGTTGTGGCAGCACCCATGATAGGAGATGCAATAGATCATTGAAACTACAGTCTGACCAGCTGTACTTAGCCTTCAGGATGAGTAGCTCAAGCACAAAACATAGCAATGTCCAATGTGTTGGACAACCCTTTTCAACACCATACACAGTCTCCTTCGATGCTTTTGTCACCATTTCTAAATTTTCTAGACCTTTCGGACTCTTTAGTAAAATCTCTGATCCAAGGTCTCGAATCATGTCCTCCAAATCATCTTTATCCCCGACACGTGCTCCACCATCATTATTGACACCACCTTCGTCGTTACCATCCCAACCACCAGCATCACCACCTTGTTCATTGCCAAACTCGGAATCCATTCGTGCATCAAGCTCTGCTGAATATTGGGACAAGGATTCTAGGGTTTCGTCGTCGTACTCCTCCTCATCCTCGTCGTTAACCATAACCGTTTCACCATGATGAATCCACACTATGTAGTTCTCAACAAATCCTCGCATAATCAAATGTGATCTGATGATAGTCACATCTGTCCATGCCATATGGTTCTTGCAATCTTTACAGGGACAAATAATTGTATCATTATTCTCTGTCAACGTCATTGCATGATTCTTTGCGGCTTCAATAAATTTATCCACCTCTTCACGGAAACCTGCCTTGAACCTTAACGAACCATACATCCAAGAGTTCCTGTACTCCATCTTTTACAACAACAACAAAACAAACATTAAAGGACTACTTATTCAGATATATATAAAAATGAATCAAATTAATAATTACTTGAGAATAATTGTATATACTTTAGATATATATGAATATAAATCAAATATAATTACATGAAGCATACAAACACACCATGATAGAGAAAAATTAATTAATGGTTTATTTATCCATAAATAATTAAAATACATATTTGTTGATTACAATAAACAATTTCAAAGACAACAATTAACAATAATTATATTTTACCCAATATCTTTCATGCAAACCCTAATCCAATTTCATCAAACATAAATTTACAAAAACAAAATTAATAAAAAAACCAAACCCTAGATCTAGATCTACATGCACATGAAACATCCATAAAACTAACTAATTGTTCACTAAAATCAAGAAATATGGATTAAATAAGGGTATGATCTTGTTCCCCTACCTAATTTACCCTAGTACATTCAAAACTTGGATCTAATTTGCTTCATAAGTAGCTCAAGCACCATAGAAGAGAGAGAAAAATAAAACTCTAATTACTCACTAACCAACCATTAAAACTTCAAAAAAAAGTGTGGAATAGCATTTTCTTACCTTCTACAACCTCTCCACCAAAGAATTTGGGACCAAAACATTCCGTCCTTAGTAGAGCAATTTTTGGGAGGTGCCTAAGGCCTCTCCACCTTTTTTTCATGTGTTGGAGTGAGTGACCCGAGAAAGAAGAAGGGGGCTGCAACCATTTATACAGCGGACATTTGTAGGGGCGGCTGGTGATTGAGCCACCCCTACAAATCCCAGGTATTTATACGTGGAGCATTTGTAGGGGCGGCTCAATCACCAGTCGCCCCTACAAATGGCAACACCGATGGCAGCTGGTGAGTGAGCCGCCCCTACAAATCCTACCCATTTGTAGGGACGACTCGTATCACCAGCCGCCCCTGCTATTCTATTTGTAGGGGCGGCTGGTCTCGTGGATCCTGAGCACGTCATTGTAAGGGCGGCTTCATCACCAGCCGTCTTAAAAAAATTAACCTGTTGCTACAAACCGTTTTTCACGTAGCGTCGATAATGCTTTTGTTGTCCAGCGATAGAACCGAGAGCGCCGGCAGGTTACCAATCTCGGCTGGGATGCTTCCCTGCAGGCCTTTGTTGTCTTGGATGACAATCTCACGGAGGCTGATGCAGCGGCTGATGTTACTTGGAATGACACCAGTGAGCGTGTTTTGCATCAGATAAAGGCGTCGGAGGCGCCTGAGGGAGCCGATGCTGGCAGGGATCTCGCCTTGAAGGCTGTTGTAGCTCAGCTCGAGTATGCGCAGGATGGTGAGGTTGCCAATGGCGGGGGAGATGGTGCCGGCGAGCCCCTGGGAACTGAGGTTCAGGGCTACCACCCTCAACCGCTGCCTCCTGCCGCAGGTGACGCCCTCCCAGCTGCAGTAGCTGGTGCTCTGGTTGCACGAGTCCAGCACGCCGGAGTGGCCATAGATCTTGGCCTTGAAAGCCACAAGAGTTCTCTCGTCGTCGCCAAGGCCTGACGAATACAAGGCTGCTGAACTGGTTGTCGCCGTGGCGGAGATCAGCAGGAGCAGCTGCAGCAGGCGGCTGCAGGCTCTTAGTCTTAGGAGCAGCATGGCCGGCGGTGGTGGCTTTCGGTTAATTTCTTACGCGGCGGCGCGGCGGCGCAGAGCTTGCTGGTTTCTTTGCGTTGGCAAATCATTCTGTATATATAATATAATATATGATGATGATGATTTCGCTCACGTTCCGTAGTGGCTAATCATTCTGTATATAATAATATATCCTTGCTGCCTGTTGTGCAGGGTCGTCTATGCTGTATGGAGACTGGAGTTGGTGCGCAAGGATTTTTTAGCAAGCAAGAATGGACCGTTGGTTTGTACTTTCTGATTAGTTTGACTAGATCACGTGGAGTTGTTCTATGCTTCTATTGATTCAAAAGTTTTTTTTTTATAAATAAAACGTAGCACCATAGTTCAACATGCATATTAAAGACATTATTGTTTTTCAGAGTGGCGTTCATAAATGAATAGATTGTTACATTCGATGTGTTTGGTGTAGACAGAACCTACTAGAGGTCGATGGTAAAAGCGTCATGTTAGGTACAAACGAGAATGTGAACACCATAATCTGCATACTTTTGTCTTTAGAGTTAAGATTCTGTTCAATAGCCTTTTCAGCTTCGTGGTGGCGTTCAAATGCATTCAATACCACTCAGCCAAGCTCATCGAGAAGAATTGTACTGTAGGCGAACAAAGAGTAGGAAGGGGACGACGTGTGGACCCATGCGTCAGCTCGTGGAAAGAGAGAGACAAGCAGGCGCATTTCAGACCATACAAAAATACAAAGGTGTTCTTATGTCTGTATGTGGAGCCAAATACACTGCGAGCATACAAAGATGTTCTTATGAAGACGATGTCTATGCCCATAAGATATTTCGTCTTAGAATACCTATCGCCCCCTGCATAGGTTGAAAGCAAACTATAAAGGCAAAGGGATGACAAATACAGTGAGGGATTTGAGGAGACAAAAGCTAGATCCCAGGGTGCTCCATACAGTGCTTCAGATTACATGTTTCACAGTCTCTGGCAAGATTTTGATGAATATGTAATCCTCACCAAAGAAGACAGGAGTCAGTGTATTGACTGGAACTACATGCAGAGGAAGAATGATATTGTATTCAATGAAGTGACAGTTGCATGTTTACAAGATCAAGAAGATAATGGGCTATCAGCAAGATTGGAATGATGAAATCATTGCTCAGTTCTATGCCACATTGTATGTTGAAGATTCTTGTAGTGTTATGAAGAACTAGAAGATGCATTGAATGACTGAGGGCATCAGGCATAGCGTGAGCTATCCTCAGTTCAGGTGGTTGTTTGGGTGTGGGAGCGGTGATTTGAACCGTCCTAACATACATAATGAGATTGCTCTTCCACCCAAGGATACGAAGTTTATGTACCCTCCAAGAGATGAAGGTCTCTTTGGCACCGTCACTGGCATGTATACATATACATATGATTCCTATCTCAACAGGATGTTTAGGAGGACCCTCACTCCTAAAGATGGTGATTCTATGAACATCACATTCTATACCAAGAATTTGCATGCTCAGATGGCTTCCAATGCCTTGTCATTCAGTGTGTTCAACTTCATTTGGGAAGAAATCAAGTCTATCTCTCAGAGCCCATTGAGGAATTGTGACTATGCTTCCTTCCTATTGTATATGATTGAGAGTGTCACTCAGACACAGTCTGTGAAGGATATCAAGCATAAGCCATTGAGGATAATCAGAGTGAAGGATCCCATTATGCACAGATGACCTAGTGAGTCCTCTTCTGCATCTCCACCTCCAGTTGGTACTTTTAGTCAGCCTACATAGTCTAAAGGGCAACTAGGATATCAGTGGGAGTATGTGCCTCGGCGAGGCGACAAGCCTCCATCTCCAATAAGAAAAGATGTTCAATATGATTTTGGGATGTACAAGAGGCAACACGATATTGATAAGAGGGCACATAGAGAGAGACAGACAAAGGAGGAGGGGCACACAGATGCTCAGGGAGATATACACTCTTATTATTGGGCCCAGTGTGTCAACACCTCCATAGGAACAAGAAGAGCCTGCTTCACCTCCTCACAGATCTATGGAGAGGTATATCAAGGAGTGGTGGTAGCAATATCCATACTCTCGGTACTATGGCACTCAGTCTTCGATGACATATGGGTATGTGCCAGCACATATGGCAAGTCCTTCCTCAGTTCTACCACCTCCAGACCCAGCTATAGCTTCAACGATCGATGCCATCACTTAGTCAGCTATGTCGTCTCTCTTTGGTAGGCGGTAGCTTACCTGGAGGACCCTCGAGCACCTTTGCTGCTCACCACTTTTTAGACCCATTTTCTCAGCCAAGATCGCTCCTAGTGCTAGTGGCAGGAGTAGTTTGCAGGGTGGTAGTGGTGGTACCCATTGGGCAGATCCGTCTCTTGGTAGTGGCAATGGTGATGACGAGTGATGAACTTGTGGCAACTCCAAATCAGCATTTTTCTTCGCTTTTTGGGTGAGTTGATGAAAAAGGGGGAAGAAAGGATTAAAGCTTCAAGGTCATATCTTTGTTTTGCTGGTTTGTGAGCTGAGAGATGTTTTATCATGTAATAATCTAGTAGTTCATCTATCTTGTGGACTTGAGAACTATTGTAATTAGTCCTATTGTGCATCGAACTCATTTAAATTCTAAGGGTTGTTGTGTGTGCCTCGAACTCATTTAAATTCTAAGGGTCTTATGTTAGTGTGATAAACTACTTGTTTTGATGACAGATTTTGCTTGTGTGTTGCCTGGGAAAATCGGCTAGGCTGGGTGGTCAAGTCGGCTAGGCTGGGTTTGCGTGGGCAGCACAAAGAAATTTATTTGTTGAGTGATTTCTTTTCATATGCATGACATTTTATTATTTGAGTTAAATACACTAGTGGTCCATGAACTTGTCATAATGTGTTACTTAGGTCCACGTACTATAAAAAAGCATTTCTGAACCACTAAAGTTGTTTTATGGTGCACTGCGGGTCCATTATTTGATCCATGTCAGCACATGTTGCCTATGTGACATGGCCAACATGGACACTGAAATGTGGGTCCACATGTCAAAGACATGTATTGTTTTCCCCTTGCACTCTCCTCCTTTGCGTAGCAGGAGGCCAGTGTTGCTGCCCGAAGCCACCAGACTACCGGAGTAGGAGGCCACTGAGGTGGAGCCCTTTGAGCCTAAGACTGCTCATGGGTGCGCTAGCCACGAATAGCGCGGGCATGGCGGCGGTGATAGACTCCTCTCGCTCGATCCTCTGAGTACCTACTAGGGTTGCCTTCATGATCCAAGCTCGGAGGATGTGAGGGAGGCTTCTGTCGCCATGTTCCGATATGCCAATCATCAAACACTAAGCCCGCGCTCAATCCACCAATCCTTCTCTCGCCTACCTCTTGTTATTGCGCCAAGAAGACAGGGTGAAGGGCGGAGGCGCTTGCACCCTACTACAGAAATGAGTGGGCCAGAGAGAAGAGGAGGGATACACGCTAATGACATGTAAACCCATATTTTAGTGTCCACGTTGGCCATGCCATATAGGCAACATGTGCTAACATGAATCAAATGGACCCACACTTCACCACAAAAACAACTTTAATGGTTTATAAATGCGTTTCAGAGTTCGTAGAGCTAAGTGGCACACTGTGACAAGTTAATAGACCATTAGTGTATTTAACTCTTATTATTTTGTTTATACACACTTGTTACACCTCCGGATGCAATGATATAGGGGGATGTTTTCATGTGTTTTAATATGTGCATAATAAGTATCATTAGATTAACTATTAAATATTTTTCATAAAAAACTTATCATGAGATATAAATATTACTAATATTTTATATAAATCTAGTTAAATTTAAGAAAGTTTGACATATACAAAATCCAAAACGACATTTGTTTTGGGACCGAGGGAGTATAATTCTAATAGCCATAATGTCTAGGAGCCAATTAACACAATTGAAGAGTGTCTTTTAGCAAAGACACTATTAAGTAATGTTCATCAACAAATATCACTATAAAGAGTGTACTATAGTAATTTTACCCATAATATTATGAGATATTTACCTGTATGGCCCTCGAAATAATGCGTCTTCCTTCCATGGCCCGTTTTTTTCAAACTTACTTGTAAGGCCCAGAAACGAAATTCTCTTACCTGTATGGCCTCCCGTCCGTTTCTGGCACTTAACGGTGTTAAGTCAAGGGTAAAATGGCAGAAAAAATGCAAAGTTTAGTTTGTTTTTTTTAGATTTGGAGTAATATTGCGAAAAAAATATTGTTGACGTCGTTGTTGTGTTTTTTAGATTTGGAGTAATATTGAGCAATATTATGTATTAAGCATGTTCGCTTGTTGGTTTCAGCCATGGCTTATCAGCCATGATACAGTGCTTTTCTCTCACAATAAATCAGCCGTACAAACCAGCACAAACGGCTTATCGATCCAACGAACAGGCTGTTATGTGTGACCTTATTTGCGCAATATTGTTTCAAATTAAAAAAGACAAACTAAACTCTGTATTTTATTTTTTTCGTCAGGGGTAAAATAATCGACTTAACAGACTTAACACCGTTACAAGTAAGTTCGAAAAAAAAGTTCATCAAATGAAGACATATTATTTTGAGGGCTAATATTATTCTTCTCTCAGCATCTGGACGTTGAGGCTCCAGGGCCCACAGGCCACAGTCCACACAATCACCAATTCTGCTCCCGAGAGAGTGCATTCCAATTTCCATCTCTACCCGCTCCGATTTTGAATTCGATTGGGCCCACCGCGGGCCAGCCTGACACCCTAGCCCCACCATCTCCACCGCAGCCGGCAGCCCAATCGATCCCCTTCCGCCCCTCCGAATCCTCGCACCCCGCGGCCCGCGCTCCGAAATCGAATTCGTTCCCCTCCCCCCGCAGGCTCGCATCACGGCACGCCGGAGCCATCGCCGCCGCCTCGACCCCTCCGCGCGCTGCCTACACCCTGAGCTGGGCTTCCAGGTCCCAGCGCCCGCGCCGCTCGTTCGCCACCTGAGCCCCTCGCCGGCGGACCGCCCCACTCACCCCTGCGGGCACACGGGACCTCCATGGCCTCCACCGCTGCCGGTAAGTCCTCTTCCCCCGGCTCCATTCTAGTTTCTCCGCCTGTCCACGCCGCGCCATCTCAGCTTCGAGCTTCGGCCCATTGAACCAGGAGGAGGTGCGGCGCGCGGTGGCTTGAACCCTCCGCACCCGAACCCTAGCGGCGATGGCGGCCCTAAGCTCCGGTCGCCGCCGGGGAAAGGGAATAAGCCCGTTGCCCTCGCCGACATCACCAACACTGGGAAGCCCAACGCCGCCAGATCCATCACCGCCCAAGACCTCGTCAAGGTGAGCTTCGTCACTTTAGCTCCAACAATTCAACTGCCGTATCGAGGTTACTCATGCCATACCAGTTTGATTACGTTTTTTATCGGACAATCTATTCGCTGAGCTCGATATTTGCTTGCATTGTCGCAGGAGAACGGCAAGTTGATGACTCTGCTCAACGAGAAGACGTATGTTGCCTTGCCTCTCCATCCCCTTCTTGTTTGTTGCTGTAGATGTGTGGGTGTGAGTGGGGGACTTGCTATTTCTTTCCTAACTAATGTAGCTTAGCTTTCCTTCTCTGCAGGAAGATAATTGACCTCAGCAGGGTTGAGATATACAAGCTCCGTCTTGCGCTGCAAGCATCGAAACAACAGAATCTACACCTTGCGCAAAACAATTCGCAGATGCTTGCGGTTTGTGTACATCTCCATCCACTCCGTTTCTCACCATGGATGCATTAACATTGATCTTTTACTCTTGTGTGCTGTTCCTTTGTTGGCAATCCAATTGAACGGCATGCTATCCTGCGAATTATGCCTGTGCACCACAATAACACTATTTTTTAAAAAGGACAAGTGCTCAATTTTGGCAGTTCAGATACAGTTTTCCCCCAAATTATGCGTTGAGTTTAACTCCATTATGTTGGATGTGAAAAATTGAGTAAATTGTGTATGCCATCTTTTTACTTTATACCATTATACTATCTCTGATCCCAAATATAAGTTCATTTAGGTTTGTCTTAAATTAAGCGTTTTTAGCTTTGACTGTTAATAGCAAAAAAACAAAGAGACAAATAACATAAGGTTGACATAATAGATTCATCTAAATAATGTATAACTCTTTCTATTTAAAATATTATGTATTTATATATGTTATATTGGTCCAAGTGTCATATCGGACAGACGGAGACTGTGAATGTCCTAATGGACGTAGATCTACATTTAGGGTCAAAGCATTACACACATAGTGCTTATTTTGTGGTGCAAAATAGATCACTGCCTAATATTTCTGTTATGTGCTTCATTGCAGGAAATAAATGCGGGGAAAGATCGAGTAAGTTGTCAGATTCTTCTATGTTTTGGCATCCATTGATTATCAGTACTGAATATGGTTGGTTATTGATTTCGTAATTTGAGGATATGATCTGCAGATTAAGATATTGCAGCACGAGCTTTCTTGTACAACAGCACTGCTTAAAGTAAAGGGTTCAGAGCTTGATGTAAGTAAGAGTATGGTTTAACTTGGCTTCTTTTTCATTATAGATTCCATGATTTTATACTCATATATGTTTGCAGAGAAATAAAAACGCTGCCAAAGGACAGCGAAAGGGAGTGAAAGCTCAGGTAGGTATTAAATGTGTAAGTAAAATGACTCACTTTGTTAATATACAACTACTATAATTCTGAATTTTTTCCTTCTGTAATGGAATTAGGTCTTGAAAGGCACAGCTTCCATAGTCGCAGGAGTTGACTCGGTAACCAGTGGTGTTGAACACCATTTGGTTGAATCTCAATGTAAATCTCACTCTATTCTCTTGTTTTATTTTGTGGATTTTTATTTTTCCATACTGCACTTCATGTCATCTGTGTTCAACATAAAGCATTGTATATTCTACGGCTTTATTGGCTTTGAGTCAGGCACTGTTAAGGTTCTAATTTTCACTTGATTCAATTTCTTCTCAGCTGCCGTATCATCAAATACCGTCTGCCTAGAGCCACCACAAGATGGAAAACAGAAGAGGTATATTTTATCTATTTACTAATGTTCGAGCTGCAACTGCGTCTAAATCAAGATAGCATGATTTGGCCATGAGGTTGTTCTTGTTTATGGAATGTGTCTTTGCAGCAACACTATCTGATTGAAACTTTTTACTACTGTTGGTTAATTGTATGATCAGAATGCCTCAACGGAGAAGGTCTTCGAGACTGAACCAAGGTTCCTGTGAGATTGGCGGAGTATCTCAGAATACATTGCATGAGGACACTGTAGCGCCTCTAGCTCCTTCCACTTTAAGTGTTCAAAAACAGTATGGGCAAACCACTGGAAAACATATGGTAAGACTATTTCATATGTTTTGCTTCTCTAAAAGGATTAATTAATATTGGGTGGTTCTGACCTGTGCAATATTTGGTGATATACTGTGCAGGAGAAGTCACTGCAAAATGAGTGCAGTGCAACAGTGCATGATATGGTAATGGCTTCAGAATTCGAGGTACTATATGTCTATCTTGCAGTTTTATTCATCTTCTAGTCATTGATGTTAATTAATATGTTATCTTTTGACCCCTGGTGTCTGATCCTATCAGGAAACTGAGATAAATGAGCAACCACAAAAAACAAATTTGAAGGTATGGGGTGCATTTAATAACCAGTTAAAGATTAATGATGGAACCACTTGCAGATTTAATCTACTTGTTTCCTACAATGTAATTCAGGAGATACAGGAAGCATGTTCCAGGGAAGCTGGAGTTCAGTCTCATAAAATTGGTGATAAGGCCTTCAATAGTAAACAAAACCATTTGACAGGAAGTGAATGTAATGGCCCTCATCTTTCCATATTTTCGACATTTCTTATGTGCCACTTATTTATAGTTATCCAGTTAATTCCAGATGAAACAATTCCAATATCCAGTTTGAATTGATACATTCTGGTCTATTTCTTCTCCTAAGCACATTGTATGCTAGAAATTTAATCTTAAACCCCAAGGATAAATCCCAAGCACATGCTAATTGCTGCAGCTTTTTCTGAACACAGAATTTGAAGAATTATTAATCTTCACCCAATTACAATTCTTTTACAGCATCTTTGTCATTCAATACCGTTGACCCCCCCGAGCCACCAGAAGACAACGCTATGAAGCGGTAAGGATCATCCTTTTCATTGTTGTTTAAGATGCAATTGTAGCCAGAATTGAGAAAACTGGTAAATTGCTGGGATGGCTCAAACTGTCTGGTCTGGTTTTCACCCCCAAAGGGCCTTTAACAGGATTTATTTTGGTCCATTAAACTAAATTGAAACCTAGAAGACTTAGAAACCCTGATTTATCTTTTGATAAAATACAGAAATCTGTTTGTATCTCATTTGGACTTCACATAATTCTCCCAAATCAGGTGTTGATCAGAAAGTTTATGTGCAGGTGCTCAAAAAAACGGTCGGCCATAGAGGATGTAAATGCCAAACTAGACACGACTACCCGTGAGCCATTGCACCACGAAGAAAAGAGGTTAGTCTTGCCTGCTTACTGCCTGCATTCAACTAATGCAATTGTCTCCAACTGGAACATAACAGCCTTGTTTGGCCTTAATATTTGCAGAAAATCTCAAAGGAGAAAATCTGCAAGACTGAATTCAGTATCTTCTGAGGACACGGATATCACTGTTGAGACTGAGCACAAAGATGTAGCTTCTTTGGCCGGTTCCAGTTCAAATGCCTCGATGGAGCAGAGGACAAATCAAGAGCAGAATGATGGTTGGTCCTCGAGGAAATCTAATGTAGAGCAGATATCAGGGAGGAGGTCTCTAAGGCGAGCTGCTGAAAAGGTTGTCTCATACAAGGAGGTACCCTTGAATGTTAAGATGCGGCGACCTTAACTACCAGGAGGATGGTAGCTTGCTGTCTTGACTAGCCTTAGCAGGTACCCTCCAGTTTTTTTGTGTGCCCCAGAATCAGTGATTGCTTGGACATCTCGTTCTGCTTCAAACAAACCACCAAAACCTGTATCCACCTTGTCAATATGGCTGCAGCCAGTGTTGTGACCTTGGAGGGGTGTAGCTAGCACTAGTGGAGATATACCATTCTCCTTTCCTAAAATATGTTGTCTTCTTGCTCACTGTTGTTCTTGCTAACTCGATGTAGTATGATTTATGAACAATTGCCATTGTACATGCTGAGCTCGCTATTAATTTGGCTAGCTTCTGCTATTATGTACCCCTCAAACTTTATTTCGTTTTGTCACATTGATATAGAAGGTAACTACCAGATCCACCTATTCATGGATGGTTTGTCCTTGCTGAGAATTGATAACCTCTGGGGTTTGTGTGTTTGGCACGCACATAGGCTTAGTGCCTACTCACAATGCAACGCGTTCTTTGTGAAATGTTTTAGCTAATGTATGCAACCTGTCAGTTTGCTGCTTTTTGAAGGTGATTGAATCCTCATACAGTTGGCATGATGGCCCTTAAAACCTCACTCCCCCTGTAATGCTGCAAAAGGTGTTATCTGTTCATGTTCGTTCATATATGTTTGTACAGCTAAACCATCTCTTTCCTGGTCATCTCTGTGCATCTTCTAATTGATCAATTGCTTGGAGGACATGGCTGTGGAGCAACAGAACAGTACCCGATTTCATCCATTCCGCGTTCTGACGAGTGCTCTTGGCATCACCATTGCTGCCCATGACAATCAGCTTCACGTTCTCCAAAGCTAAGCCATGGCAAGGCACGACAGCTTGACAGCGTATGTCGATGCATTTGCGCCCCCTTAGGTTCTTGAACAGCACACATTGCTCACCTCTACCGCGGATTTCTGCAAGAACAACAAAATTGGTAAGTCAAGCATGCTCTGCAGTCTGCACATTTAACTTGAAAGGACCAATTTTCTTTTACTCTATCTAAAACTAGTTCCTGTTTCGTGCAATAGCTCTCTGGTCGACGATGATCAGGTTGCCATGTCTTGATGCGAGCGAGCGAGCGAGCTCTGTTTTCTCGTCGTTCCATGCAGCCTTGCTCTGTCGATGGTGACATTGATGAGATGATCTTCAGAGCCATGATCGCCCTCTAATTGCGGAATCAGGGTTTCCGTATATTACGCACCAGCAACAGAAAAAACCCGTTTATTGGATTGATTGACTCGCTATAAAGTCCTCTCCAACCCAAAATCTGTAATCTGTATTCGCGACAAAAACATCTGTGTGCATGGGTAATCACCTAGCACCGGCATCATCGCGGCACCCACACCCCAGTCCGGATCCAGCAGCCAACAACGGAGGCGTCGACGTCCCGGCCCTGCCACAAGAGAATTTTTTTTTTAATTTTAACACTTTTTCGAAACTAATTTTAAATCTAACACTTTCGATTTTTTTTTAAATTAACACTTTTGGCCGCGTCTATTGCCCTGGCGCGGCCAAATGCATGTGCCGCGCCATGCATGGTGGCGCGGCAGAGGGCTGACGTGGCGACGACCCGAGGCTGTGACCGCTGACGTGGCAGGGCCTGCCGCGGCACCGACCTGGCGCGGTAGTGCCGCGCCCTGATCCGTAGCGCGGCAGGGCCAAATAAATACCGCGCGCGAGCCCTGCCCGCCCGCCCGCTCGCCCGCAGCCGCCGCCGCCACCCGTACGCGCCCGCCCGGCCCGGCCTCGCCCGCCCACGCCTCGCTCGGCCACTCCCGCCGCGTAGCTCCTGCGCCGGCCGCGCCACGAACGCCGGCGCGTCAAGTTCGCCCGCTCCTAAGGTACCTCCCTCTCGATTTCATATATTTTTTATTATTATTGATTTAGGATAATTAGTGATTTAGGATAGTTAGTAATGTAGAATAGTCAGGGTTTTATAATTGTTATTGATTTATGAATGTTAGTGATTTTGGGTTTAGGGATTGATTATTAATTTGTTATTTAGTTTATATTTAGTTATTTAGTTAGGGATTTTTGGTTTAGGATTGAATTATGTATTTAGTTTATAGTTGTTTGTATTTAGTTAGGGTTTAGGGATCTTATGGATTGATTATGTATTTATTATCTAGTATAGTTAGGATTTTGGGTTTAGGGATTTAGGATAGTTAGGTTAGTGAATTTGTTTGTGAACTTACTAATGTTAATTTTAATTTTGTTAATTTGAATACTCTAACGCTCTGTCTATCAATTTGTAACAGTATGGCCCCTCCCACGTAGCACCCGTTGTATCCCATTTTTGAGGTGGAGTACGACGACCAGCACCGAGCACACATCTTGAGTGACACCGACGCAGAGGTGACCTTGCCTCCTTTGAGGCCTCGCACGCACACCAGGGCGCATCAGTGGGACGAGCGTTATGCGCCGTACATAGGCGTGCCGGCTTCCTCGAGCTTGTCTGTGTTGTCAACCACGGTCTGCCACCCCTTGACCCAGCACTACTTACTGCAGCTGTAGACAGGTGCGAGTGCATTCTTTGTACGTAAACTTTCTTGTAACAAATTTGAGGCAACTAACAGTCGTTTTATTCTTATAACAGGTGGAGGCTTGAGACCCACACGTTCCACCTATCTTGTGGCGAGATGACCTTGACGTTGCAGGACGTGAAGGCTATTTTAGGCCTTCGGTTGGGGGGACTTCCAGTGACAGGAATAGTTGACAACGATCACTGGAGGGAGCTGGTGGCTCAGTTTACTGGCTTTCGTCCACCGGACGACGATGCTTCCATGAAAAATAAGTGAGTAATTCAAGCCTATTTAATACTTGCATTGCTTTTCTGCAGTCATGGGGTCTTATTTTCTTTTGTCAATTTTAGGAAAAGTTCCGGTGTTTCGTCGTCCTGGATCACGGAGCGCTTTGATTACTTGGACCCACAGGCTGAGGAGGCTCTGATTGACAGGTTCGCTCGAGTGTGGCTCTGGCATTTTCTTGGTGCTTTCCTCTTCTGAGACGCCTCGGGCAACACCATCAGCTGGATCTTCCTAGACATACTTCGCCAATCGTGGAAGAACATAGCGGCGTACAGCTGGGGCAGCGCAGTCCTGGCATGGACGTATCGACAGCTATGCGTTGCCTGCCGTCGCACCTCAGGCTGTGCGAACCTTGGGGGTTGCTCCTACCTATTCCAGGTTTGGTGTTGGGAACGATTGCTTATTGGGAGACCCCTAAATAATGGTTTACCGGTAAGTACTTCGGTTTATTATATTCTTCGAGTTAGTTAGATATGATGAGATTATTAGTGGCTAATTTATTATCGTGTTAAATGCAGCAATGGAACGGGCATGATACACTCCCTACAGCTCTGTATATCTGGACGAAAGCACAGTTAGTTAGAGGGAATGTGTGGCGCAAGTACAGGGAGTACACGGACGGTCTCGACGTCCTGACACAGCACTAGGTTACGCTCTCTTTACTATCATACATGTGTCTTCTTCGATGTACACTATATCACATCCTAACTCAATTACGAAATTTCAGGTGCATTGGTGTCCTTGGGATTCTCCGGAGCTCCAAGCCTATCTCAGTCCTGTCACTAGGGACGAGTCACACGAGTATCGCTGCGACGTCCCTCTTATTTTCTTCCATATGGTCGAGATTCACTTGCCCATCCGGGTCTACAGACAGTTTGGGAGAATGACAGGCTGCCCAACACCGCTTTACTCCACCAACCAAGAATTGCACGGGTACGTTATCGATTAATAACAATGCTACAATTCAGAGGTTTGTTTGGTACAACTAACATCGTTTTGTTGCAGGTCTGACCGCAGGAAGAGGTACAAGACCAAGGATTGGCGCGTGACACACAGCTCGCGGATCCATTTGTGGCAAAACAGGGTACCACATGTGGTCCTTGAGGGTCCTCCACACGACCAGCGCACCTTCGACGAGTAACTGCGGTGGCTTCACAGGTCTACGAGGACACATATCAAGCCCCCGTACACTGACGTGGCGATTGACGAGGACTCGGAGGAAGATGTCATCGAAGATGTGTACGACGTTACCACTAGGGAGAACACACAGCTACAGAGAGCCCCGCTTCAAAGATACGTGGTAATATACTTGAATGGTACAACTTATTAACATTTTGGTATTAAGTATGTGTACTAAAATTGTCCAACCGCATTTCTGTACCCAGGCGACACAGTTGTCAAGGTTGTCCAACGAAGCAGTATTTTGGCTACACGAGTCTAGAGGGCAGGGGCCAGACGTTCTCGCGGCTTTTGTGGAGGTAAACATAAACTTGTCCGTTCCGAAAATGTTTCTTTAGTGTATATGCGTTTGGGTAATGCACTAACTTTAACGTCTATTTATGCATAAGGTGAAGAAGAGCTGCAGGAAGCTAGCTCAGAAGCTGAGTTGCATGGACACTCCTTATGAACCGCCACTCCCGGCGCGGTTGGGTGGCACGTCATCAGCCTCTTTGAGGACACCAGCCAGCTCTTCTCAGTCGATGACAGGTGCCACTTCCGCGGTGCGTACACCACCACATCATAGCGCTGGAAGGACCCTGCAACCGAGGACGACGAGGACGACGATGACGACGACGACGACCCCCCGGGCTTCGACGGACAGCACGACCAGTGGGACGATTGGCCGCAGGACGAGATCGGCATATCTCAGCTTGGTGGTGCCCCGCTTGGCACCCAAGGAGCCTCACAGGTACTAACCAAGATAGTTTGTTTCAATACGTAGGCTCCATGAACTAACGATCATAGAGAATTATAAGTAATTGTGCGTATCACATACTTGCAGGGTACGAGCCGTACGCACCGTCGACGCGACCATACCGACATTGGCTACACTCCCAATGTGTTGCCAACAAATCCGAAGAGACAGAGACGTCTGAGGGACTCTTACACTCCTGGGTCTTAGTTTGTTATGTCAAACGAATATTGGCATCCGAAACTTGCAGGGTTATTTAGTTAAGTTATGTCAAACTTATGTCAAAACAATAAATATGTTATGTGGCAGCTTGTCAACTTGCTTCTTATTTGTTTCTTTGCGTCGTGGCAGCACTGCCGGCGAGATTAAGTACCAACTAGTCCCGGCGTATCTCGACGCCGGTGACAATTTTTCGTACTCGATTAGTTAAAATGGTGCATAACCGTATTATGATTGACGAATCATTGGCTTATCAAATTCTTTATTCGGCCGTGAAAATAATTCAACAAAAGACGGACGCGTCGTGTTTCGATTAAACCGTCCAGGTACCCCTGGACGGGCGGCGGGCGCGGCGGCCAGGTGGCGTGGCTGCTCGCGCGTGGTATTTATTTGGCCCTGCCGCGCCACGGATCAGGACGCGGCAGGCCCTGCAACGTCAGCGGTCACAGCTTCGGGTCGTCGCCACGTCGGCCCTCTGCCGCACCACCATGTTAGACTTGAGAGTGTTAGTTTAAAAAAATTGAGAGTGTTAGATTTAAAATTAGTTTCTAAAAAGCGTTAAAATAAAAAAAAATCCCACGAGACGTCCTCTTCGACATCCTGCTGCGCGCGCGCCTCCCTGCCAAGCAGCTCTGCCGCCTCCGCGCGGTCTGCCGGTCGTGGCGCTCCGTCCTCTCCGACCCACTCTTCGTCGCCACGCGGCCGGCAACCCGGATCTCCTCCTCGCGGCGGTGGACGCGGACCTCCTGGACGATGCGTCGTCGTCCGGCTGCCGCGTCGTGAGGCGGGTGACGAGCCGCGCCGCCGCACTACCTTCGTCGCGCCCGCGCTACCCGCAGCACATGCGCGCACACATTGGCCGTTTCCTGGTCGTCGGGGCGGACAAGCGCCCCCGCGTTCTCAGTCCGGACACCGGCGCCGAGTCCCTCCTGCCTTACCACGTCGACCACAGCGAAAGAGATACCTTCTTCGTTCTCGGGTGGGCGGCCACTCCAGGAGAAGGAGGGTACAAAGTGCTCAGCGTCACGCGAGACCGTGGACGTGACGTACAGGTCTGCAAGGTGCTGACACTCGGCGGCGGCGTGTGGAGGGAGGCACCGAGCACGCCGATCGACGTCAAGAGTGAACCGTGGTGGGCGGCGGTCGCCAACAACGGGGTGGTCTACATCCTGGTAGGCTTCCACCGCATCCGGGCGGAGTGGATCGCGTCGTTCGACCTCAGGCCGGACGGAGCGGTGGCGGCGGGGGCTCATCCGAGGCCCGCCGAGCAACGCACTGTCCAGCCTGACGGAGACAGGAGGCCGCCTCGTCGCGGTCTCTGGCTCCTTCTCCTACGCCTCCGCCGTGCACCTGTGGCGTCTCGTGGGCGGCGAAGACGACCCGGAGGCCGCCGTCTGGCACAAGATGTGCACGGTGCACATGTCGCGGATACAGCGCGGCGGCCACCATGAGAGATTCGACATCGCGATGCCCCCGTGGGTGCTCGACGGCGGGAGGATCGCCTTCCTGGTGTGGTCGCCTGTGCAGTTGCACGGTTCCCTGCTTCTCGTCAGTGCGGCCGGTGACAAAAACTGGGTGCTGCGGGTGTATGATCCGAGAACCAAGGGTTTCGAGGATGTGGCGCGCATGTCCTACTACATGGACGTTGCCATTGGAGTCTACGGTGCCAATAATCTGCTTCGCACTCAGGGAGTTCATTAAGAGTTCGTTTTACTTTTACTTTGCTAGTATAAAGAGCAATTTCAAGAAAGACTATATCACTCCGTGGTGGCAGGGATAGAGATTTCCATGGAAAAAAAAAACATATCTGATAGTGTTTCAACTAGATCTCGAAATATTTTGATCCAAGCGCTCCCCAAAGTCCCCAAAGCTCTCCCCAAATATTTTGAGCCCTGTTCGGCTTACCTTATATCCGGTTTGTTCGGCTTCTTTTTTTAGCCGGAACAGTGTTTTTCTCTCACAACATTTCAGCCAGAACAGTGTTTTTCAGTCACTTTCAGCCAAGTTTCAGCAAGCCGAATAAGGCCTGTCATCGAGGGGATTGAATCCCCACATGAATATAAATTGATATATATCAACAGCCGTGTTTTCGAGGAAAAAAGAGTAAAAGGTTCTAATAACTAAAGGATGGTGAATAAGAAAAAAAGAGTAAAAGGTTCCCATAACTAAAGGACGATGAATAGCCTGTAAAAATTTCTATAACAACACCGGACAAAGTGGTTAAACAAATAAGAGGCAAAACGAATGTTGCACTAGCCCAAATATAAAGCCAAACAAATATTACTCTAGGCTGATAAAAATACAAGCCACCTACCACGGTTCTAGCTACGGTCTCTAAGCTCGTAAAGGCTACGTCGTTACGCTAAGTTAGTAAGCACACAAATGCCGCCGCGCTGTATCCGCGACATGTGCACCGTGCACATCTTGTGCCAGACGGCGGCCTCCGGGTCGTCTTCGCCGCCCACGAGACGCCACAGGTGCATGGCGGAGGCGTAGGAGAAGGAGCCGGAGGCTGCGACGAGGCGGCCTCCCGTCTCCGTCAGGAGGCTTGACAGCGCGTTGCTCGGCGGGACTCGGATGAGCCCCCGCCGCCACCGCTCCGTCCTGGGGTCGAACGCCGCGATCCACTCCGCCCGGATGCGGCGGCCGCATGCCACGATGTAGACCACCCCTCTGTTGGCGACCGCCGCCGACCACGGTTCACGTTTGACGTCGAGCGGCGTGTTCGGCGCCTTCCTCCACACGCCGCCACCGACGCCGCCGACGCCGAGTGTCAGCACCTTGCAGCGCTGCACGTGGCGTCCACGGTCTAGCGTGATGTTGAGCACTTTGTACCCTCCTCCTTTGCCCCCCATGGAGGCCGCCGCCGCCGCCCACCCGAGAACGAAGTCTAGCGTGATGTTGAGCACTTTGTACCCTCCTCCTTTGCCCCCCATGGAGGTCGCCGCCGCCGCCCACCCGAGAACGAAGAAGGTGTCGGGTTCGCCGTGGTGGTCGACGTGGTCCGGCAGGAGGGACTCGGCGCCGTTGTCCGGGTCGAGCACGCGGGGGCGCTAGTCCGCCCCGACGACCAGGACACGGCCGAGGTGCGCGCGGTAGTAGCGCGGCCGCGGGGGCGAAGGTAGTGCGGCGGCGCGGCTCGTCACCCGCCCTACGACCCGGCGGCCGGACGCAGCCGCGTCGTACAGGAGGTCCACGTCCGCCGCCGCGACGAGGAGATCCGGGTTGCGGCCCGCGTGGGCGGCGACGAAGAGCGGGTCGGAGAGCACGGAGCGCCACGACCGGCGGACGGCGCGGAGGCGGCAGAGCTGCTTGCCGGGGAGACGCAGCAGGATGTCGAAGAGGACGTCTTGTGGCAGGGCCGGGACGTCGATGTCGACGTCGTCGCCGCTAGACGACGCCGCGCTGCTGTGGCCTCCGTTGTTGGCTGCTGGATCCGGACTGGGCTGTCGGTGCCGCGATGCCGGTGCAAGGTGATTACCCATGCTTGCAGATGGAGCGATAGGTGCAGGGCTGTGTGACAGCGGTGGTGGTACAATGGCGGAGGCTCTGCACGCGCCCAGCCAGTTCGATGCGGTCGGGACTCTGCACGGGCTCCTCCCCTCCCTCGCCGCGTGGTGACACTACTACAGTTTTTTATTGGAGGGGTGCGTTTTTGGTTTACGGGCAACGCGTCCGACTCAGTCCAAAGGTCGCCATAAATCTTTTTTTTTTCCGAGGCGGTTAGAGCCTACCTATGTGGAACACGACATGCAAAGGACTGGATTGGTGGCCAATATTGGTTAGTGTAGGGTACATTTCAGGGTGGGATGACACGATTAGGCGACGTGCACGGAACAATCATCAGCGTGAAGACCGAAGAGGGTGGCAGGGGCAGGGGCGATAGCAGGCCAGCCGACCATGGCCCTGAGAGAGGTAAAAAAGGAGAGATGGAGATGGAGCTAACATGTGGGCCTTGAGAAATTAAGCACCGAATAATGCAATTTGTAAATGCAAGGACCGGCATTATACACCTGCACATGTTTTAAGTCAGGCTATATACTTTACTCATTATAAGTTATAACGGCGTATTTTCTGAACACCGCTACAGAAAACTTAACCGAAGCGAACAAAAAGGGTTAACCGAGGCGGTTGGAGCTCACCGGCGAGCTCGTCTGCTCCGCGCGGTACCACCGCCGCATCCCCGCCGCATCACCGCCTCCGTTACCGAATCCGGTCACACCACCACCGGATCCGCGCCTCCAGAACCAGATCCACCGCCCGGGGAGCACGGGCGGCCAGATCCGGCCGCTCCACCCCCAGATCCGGTGCGTAGGGGAGGAGGGGCACCGTCGCGGGGGAGGAGGACCGCCGTCGCGGGGGACAAGGGGCGAGGAAAGGCCGTCACGCCCGCGTGAGGATGTGCATACGCCCGCACCGCCGGGCCGCCACGAGGCCAGGCCGCACCGCCGGGCCGCTGCGCCTACGCGAGGATGCGTCTGCGAGGCCACGCCACCGGGCCGCTGCGCCCAAGTCGCCGGGCTGCCGCAAGGCCAGGCCGCACCACTGGGATGCGAGGTTGGCCGCCCCTCCACCACTAGAAGTGAGAAGAGAGGGAGGGAGAGAAAGGGGCACCTGACGGCTGAGGGAGGGAGAGAGAAGTGAGAGAGTGGGAGATGAGAAACCCTAACTCCTGTATATATAAGCCCGATAGGTGGATTGGATACGGCCTTTTGTTGGGCCTGGTGTAGATTTTCCGAGGAGGGCAATATAATGTAACCGCCTCGGTTGATTTGCCTATTAACTGAGGCGGTTATATTATAGTGCCCGCCTCGGTTAAGGATTAACCGAGGTGGTTGTTGGCCCAGCTGCCCTGCCTCAAATAACCGAGGCGGGCAACCAGGTCGCCCGCCTCGAAGCCCTTTTTGAAAACGTTGCGCCAAAGAATATGTGTAGTAGTGGAAGGTTAAGACGAAAGTATAGAATCCTTTGCTGATTGATCATCCTCCAATTCCATCCTAGGTCCCCGCGTCGCCTATATGGGGCGGCTTGGGCGGCTTCGTCTCCACCGAGCACCACCACATTCCCGTGCCCTGTCTATGTCTGGCCGCCGCCAGAGCTGGATGCCATAAGTCGGACAAAGGCAAGGACGGCGGCGGCTTCATCTTCCCCACCTCTCTCTCTCTCTATCTATCTATCTCTTGGAGGTTGGACGTGCTCCCGAGCTGGGATGGCATGGGGCAACGACTGCCGGTGGGTTCTCGGGTCAGGGTGCGCGGATCTGGCGTTCTCTTGGCTGGATCTACCGCTCCCGCGCCTGGAGCATCCTGTCCGGCCATGGGGGCGCCCAGCGGCGATGATGAAAGGTCCTTGTTTGATTTTGGCAATTGAGTGACAACCTTAGGTGGACTAATATGTTTTTGAGTGAGATACACAGGTGATTAGTCCATAAGTACATCATGTGTGAGCAACCTATACCATGGAGGTGAAATGGCTTGGATATGTTGGAAGGCTCACACATGTGATGAAAGAGCTCATTATTACATATGAGACATGACATGGAGTCATGTGACTAAGGTGGAGAAGATCAAGACAGGACTTGGCTTGATGAACCGATTGCAAGCGTCAAGGGAAAGTTGGAGGCTTTGGAACGATGGACCGCGTGACGGTGAAGCTTGAGCAAGACTTGGCGCCGATGGACTAAAGGCAACGGTGAAAAGCAAGTGAGGTCAAGATCGATGAACCAACAAGGTCACGAAATGACACAAAGTGGATCATATGATTTGTTGATCAAGGATGGTGCATGTGTTGCATCAACATCGGAGGAGATGGAATGGAATGCGCAAGGCAAATGTATAACCTATAAGGCATTTCATTTCACCGGTCATAGGTGTGTAGAAAAGTTTATGACCGGGTTTAGGATAGATGGTCATACTATCAAGAGGGACAAACTTGTTTGCATATCGGTCATGTAGTGCCACTCGAGTGATCTAACTTTGCATTGTTGCTAGGATCGAGTGGCGTGGTGAATTAAGTGACTAATCCTTTGAAAAATGTTTGTGAAATTTTTAACACACACTCATATGGTGGTGTACACTTGGTGGTGTTGGCATATTTGCAAAGTAGAAGTTGTTGGAGTTGAATTGGATCAACTTGGAGAAGAGAGAAAGGTTTTTTGGTGTGCTCCGAACTATGTGATGGCTCTTGGATTGGAATTATGCATTGATCCATTGTTCTTTGGATCAAATATGCAAGTGGTATGTGTAGCCCTCTGAATAAGCTTTCCAAAATGTCCAAGATCATTGAAATAGAACTTTAGAGCTAATAGTTATAGCCGTTTTAGCAATGAAAGGTCTGTGACCGGACTCTGCGACTGGACACGTCCAGTCAGTGTTAGTGAGTCCGGTCGAGTGTCCGGTCAGTGTTTTTAATGCGTCTAGGAGCGACCGAACGCACGGAGAGTCCGGTCAGTGATGACCTGATGCGTACGGTCATTAAAAGAGCTCTCTGAAACCTCTCTGGAAGTGACTGGACTCTGGGAAAGTCGAGTCCAGTCATAGGAGAAAGGGGAGTCCGATTAGTTGTGCAGAGGCGCGTTGGTGACTAGACTCGGCCTCGACGCATCCGATCGCTGGACCTAGGCGCGTCCGGTCAGGAGTATGCGCGCACGGGAGCTAGCCGTTAGCGAGCAATAGTCATCTTCGAACAGCGAGGCTACATGTCTGCATCTCAGTGACCGGACTTTGGACCGGACTCAAGGGTGAGTCCGGTCCGCGCGCATAAATTAGGATGAAGGGGGTAGCAGCTATTTTAGCCCTTGGGGCTATAAAAGGAGTGTGGGCCGGTCTTGGATAATGCTTGGCACCCTTGGGACTTAGTATCCATGCTTGGGGAGTGCTAGGAGAGCCTCTAACTCACTTATGCTTGCAAGAGTGCGAATCAATTGTGAGTGAGTGATTCTAGTACGATTGCAATGAGAGATTGCATCTTGTGGCACAAGGTGATCAAGTTACAAGCCGGTGGTGCTTGTTACACTTGGAGGTTGCCACCTCCTAGATGGCTTGGTGGCGGTCTCCGTCGAAGCACGCAAAGAAGATTGTGCGGTGTTCGGAAGAAGTGATTGTGAGGGGGATTGTGCTCACCCCACGGAAGCCACGAAGAGCAACTCTAGTAGAGCGAGACACGAAGGTGGTAAGTGGTCCAGCTGGGTCAAGTGCTAGAGCTTGAGGTAAGCACTCCACATGGGAGAGCGTGACTTGCGGGTCACCACTAGCAAGAGGACCAACGGCAACCTTGGAGCTTGTCTCAACGGGGACTAGCGTGTTGGCAAGCACGTGAATGTCGGTATAAAAATCACCGTGTCAACTTGTCTTTGCACTGGTTTGCATCCTTGTGACACAAACTTGTATTTACCTTTCATATTTTGTGCTTGTGTAGTTGCTCTTGTAATTAGTTGACTTGTGTAGTTTACTAGTTACCTTCTAGCTTGTGTAGCATAGAAGTAGCTCCCTTGCGTGACTAATTTGGTTTGAGTAACCTTGTTAGTCACATTGCTTAATGTTGGTATTTGTTAACGCAAACAGAGAAATCCGCAAGTGCACGGATACCGTTGTAGCTTTCACCCAGGAGTATTTCAGGGTATCGTATTTATCCTCAGGGAAGAATTGGTTAAAGAACTTGATAGTTGACCATCATGTATCTACTAGCTACTATACCAACTAGACTCAAGTGGGGGTAAGTGGTAAAATAGAAGTTTTGTATAAGTGACACACACAGGAGAACTCCATGATAAGATAAAAAGAGCAAATAGGCTAAGCTAGGAGGACAACGGGAGAGCTCAAGGTTCCTATACACTTCTCTATTACTATGGTTCTTTTCTAGTTCAAACCAGAGGGATTAGCTAAGCAGAGGTCAGACATAGCGATCACACAAAGAACACTTTGGAGCAGCAGTACCTTTCCGATCCTCGAAAAGACTAGGAAGAGGTGATTGGGTCAGGCTGCCAAAAAGCTCTACGAAAACAACAACCCGAACATGGTGGATTACAAAGGCCTGGTCGGAGCTGTCACCTCCGGGGCTACCACAACTATCCATGGGGTTGGGCGCAACCTCAGGTAACCTATAGTCTAGACACCACGTCTACACTATCGATTACTACTCTAGCCACATCTGATAACTAGAGCACTCGGTCGAGCGGAGATCCCATGTCAAGGTGTAAAACCACTATACTAACCATACTTAGCTACTCCACTAAGCCATGAACTAGATAACCATGAAAAATATTCAAGTAATTAGAGAAGATAAATATATTGAAACTCGAGTCTTACAAAGGAGCGATACAAGATTATACCAAACCTCCGAGGACTTCTCTGGAACTCAAGCATCTCTCCCTAACTCCAAACTAGCTAGTACTACTACTACATCTTAGAAAATGGTAAAGTGGAGAGCCCTTGTGGTGTGTTGAATGAGGAGGGGAAGGCCTCCTTTTATAGGTGGAGAGGAGGGGATGTTCTATGGAATATGCTTTGATCCCCTCATTAATGCACCAAACCGTCCTCAAAACCGCCATCTAGGTGCATTGAACTAGGTCGACACCTTGACAACCGACATTGGCAAGGCGATGAGAGGTAGCCCACCAAAGATGGGCCTGAGACGTGCCCGTAGGGGTACGGGCACACCATTGGTGCGGCCGCACCCTAGGGGTGCCGTCTCGGCCCAATCTTTGTTGTGTAGGCCTTTGGGACTGCATGAGCCACTCCTGCAAAGTTTGTCCTATTTGGAGCATGCTTGCTTTGGGTTTTGGGCCTTTTTCTCCATGTGACAGGGCCTTGATTTTCCTAGTAAGTGGGCCTTCTCCCTCTGGGCTCATGTCGGGTGATGTTACGCCTTGTCCTATTGCTTATTTGGGCGTGTTTTCCTTGTTATTCCGACATGTCCTCCTGTGAATGGTGAAACACCAAAACTTATGGAAATCTTTAGTTCTAAAGCTCTATGTCTAAGTTTGGTGTTTGTTTAGATGGATTTTATATAAGTGTTGGCGGTTAAAAGTGTGAGTTAAGGATCGCCAACACTTAGTTTGTGTAGATAAGTGATTTGAGCTCTCTAATTTGGCTTGTGTAGCCTTGTTAGTGAGCTTAGGAGCTTTGTGCTTTTGCTTACGAGATTGTGTAGAAGCTCCCCCGTTGATTGAAGTACTAGTTGCATAGGTTTGTGTGACCTTACTACTAGAATTGATTAAGTGAGCTCTAGCTAGCCTGGCACCTTTGTTGCCTAATTAGGATCTTTTATAACGTGCTTGTGAAATTAGATAGAGGGGTATAGTCTTGGCTAGACTGTTAGTTTTAATTCTGCATTTATCTCAGTTAGCCGACGCATTTAATTTTAGAAAGGACTATTCATCCCCCTCTAGTCCGTCATCTCGACCCTACAGATGGCGGCCCCTTTCTTCCTCGACAATGGCCATAGCGCCAACCTAGGCTGCCTAGGTGGCAGGATCCGGCTCGCCTAGGCCGGGAGGCGTGGCGGTCGACGGCGGTTGTGGTGGCGGTGGCCGAACCTTGTGCAGGTGCGAGGACAGCGGCAGGGCTCTTTTCTTCTTATCCTCCACCCTCCCCCTTCCCTGACCTGATGTCTAGCACGAATGTCGGGCCAAGAAGCCCGAACCCCATTTGTGGTCTTGGCCCGAACCCCATTTGTGGTCTTGGCCCGACGTCTCTTATTTGTGGTCTTCACCGACCCGAGAGGATGGCGACTTATGGGCTAGATGTTGATTGTCCACACATTTTTTATGGCACACACTTTGCATGGTGGAAAAATTGGATGATATACAATTTTAAGTTTATTTGCCCTCAAATGTGGTGGATGGTAGATGTAGGCTTTTCTCATGTGTTGGATAAAGAGAATCTAACTCAAGCACAAGAGAAATGCCTAGATCTCGACATCCAAGCTACTAACATCATGTATAGATCTTTGGATGATTGCATATTTGATGAGATCATAAACATGAAGACCGCCCATGAGATTTGGATTCATCTTAATGAGAAGTATGGGACGGTCTCCGATGATGATGATGAGCCCAAGAAGGAGGCACATGAGGATGTTGAGCATAGCCACAATTCAGTGATTGTGGAAGATTGCTCCACCTCATGGTCAAGTGATGATGATGATGATCATACCACAAGATCACTTGACAAGATTGGTGATGATGCCACAAGTGATGCAAATGATGATGCTACTCCATGCACACTTGTTGATGAAGATGATGATGGATATGAGAGTGATGTCTCTACAAGCTCATCTGCTACATCACATTGCTTCATGTCACAAGGTGACACCAAGGTATCTAATGCAAATGTGATTGATCTTGATTCATATGAAGAGCTTCTAGATAAATTTGGTAGGATGATCAAGGCTTTAGAAAAAGAGATGGCTAAAATCGACAAATTGAAAAATGAAAACTCTTTTCTAAAGACCACATATGAACAACAAAAGCATCTACTTTATGTCACTACTTGTTCACGTGAGGAGCTAAAATTAGCTCATGAGGAACTTAGTGTTGCTCATGATAATTTGGTACAAGACTATGCTTTTCTCACTAAGGAGCTTTCCAATGGAAAAACTAAAACTAGTGAGATCTCATCATATGGGTCAATTGATCAATCACATAATGTTGCTAACCCTTGTGATGTAGGCAATAAGAATGTATCCACCTCTTGTGATGAATTATTAGCTATGCCATATTCTTCATATATAGATGCTTGTTCTACTTTCTTGTCTTGTGAGACTAACCTGTTGAAGAAGAACAATGAGCTCAAAAGTGAAGTGAAGAATTTGACCAACAAGCTAGAGAGGTGCTACAACTCTCAAGTCACCTTTGAGCATATGTTGAAAACTCAAAGAAACTTTGGTGACAAGAGTGGCGTCGGCTTCAAGGCTAGCCAAATCAATCATCAAGAAAGTCGCAATGACATGAGTGCCATTGCCTTCAACAAGAGCAAAATCAAAGGCAAGAGATGGGGCAAGAGAAGATATGAAAGAGAGATGAAGAAGCAAGAACAAATGAAGCTATCTCATTTCATGTGCTTCAAATGCCATGAAGTGGGACATCTTGCAAATGGTTGCCTCAATGAAGAAAAGCTCAAGATGAAGAAAGAAGAAGAGAGGCTAAAGCATGTCAAGTGCTTGAAGTGCCACACATGGGGTCATCTCACCTCTATGTGCCCAATCAAGCAAGTGGTGAAGCAACAAGAAGAGCCTCAATCAAAGCCACAAGTTAAGCAAGAAGAGAAGACCCAAATTTAAATTAAGATCAACCATGAAGATGGTGGTGATTTGATGATGAAGAGGAAGAAAAATAAGAAGGGGTGAAGAAGCAAGAGAAAGAGCAATGCGTCCTAGAATGAATCAAGACGCAAAGAAAGTGAGCAAGAACAAAGAAGAAAAAAATGAAGATGATTACTCACATCAAGTGCCATAGTTGTGACATATTGGGCCACCTAGCTTCGGGTTGTCCAAATAAGCTTGAGAAGAAGACTCAAGCAAACAAGAAGAAGCAAGGCAATGAGAAGCACCACATGAGCGAGGAAGAGAAGGCTCAATTAAAGAGAAAGTGCTACTCTTACCGGGAAAGGGGGCACATGACACATTCATGTCCCCTATGTAACTCTCCTAAGCCTATTTCAATTGATGATGATTTTATGCTTAGGAAGGATGGCAATGGTACCTTATTGGTTGTAATTGCAAAACATCCTGCTATTCATACTAAGGTTGTGCCTAAGTATGTTGCACCTAACTTGAGATGACCCAAACAAGTTTGGATACCATCAAAAAGTTGATGAATGTGTGTAGATACCATCGGCATTGGAGGCTTGATTCAATTGAATTCTTGTTGTTCATCATATGTTGAGTCAAGCATTGAAGCCTAGTGCTAATCCAAACCCAATGGCAAGTCAAAATAAGTGAAGTCCAAGTGCTACAACATACAAGTGTCATTTATCAAGTTGTGGTGATTGTTTGGAATTATTTGGTGGTTTGCACATTTGAGTTGAAACTTGCTATTGGATGATGATGAGCTAACAAAGGTATATCTCTAGTTGATCTCATTCATTTGGGTGCATATGATTTTATTGAATTGGATATATGTGCATATGTTGCTTGCTATGAGATGTTTGAATAGATAAATTGCTTAGTAATCAAATTTGAGTTGGTTTGAATGGATAAGATCATAAGATGACTTTTAGTAAGTGAATTGAATGTATATATGTCTTGTGAGAATATTCAAATAAGTTGATTTCAAGTTCAATTCATATTTGGTGAAGTATAGCTCAAGTGATTGAAATCTGTCCTATATTACAAAATCTAAGTGAGCTGAGTTCAAGTCTGAGTTTGAGTGATCAAATTTATTTGGATTGACTTTAAATTTTGTATTCATGCTCTAGACTTATGTTATTAAATGCTGTATGAATTTTATGAGAATTGGATAAGAGATGCTTCGGTTTTGAAGAAGATTTTGTCAGCTATAGTATAGCAGTTTTCATCATGTAGCAGTGGTGGAAGAATTGACATCTGGTAGCAATATAGGAGTCAAATGAAGCCCAAAATTTTACAGATGCTATATGACTTAGTAAATCATATCTCCACCAAATTTTGTGGTAATTGGATCTGTATATTGGGAGTTATGGATATTTCTTTGAATTGTACATAATCTACCAGAAAAGTGATAATTATTAGATTGATCAAGAGTCACTTTGATTGAGAGGTCCTCAAGTTGGAAACGTGTTTATAAGTGGTTGAGGTACCTAAGTTTGGTTTTGGATTGATCTAGAAGCATGACAAGTAAAGAGTACAAGGCATTTGATTGTGGAGTGTACTTGGCACATATTTGGTACTCAATTTGGAAGATCAAGATCAAACTCAAGAAGAAGATAGAGTTTAAGTTCTAGTGATTATTGGAGATCATTTGGTAGAAAGAAAATGACTTAAACAAGTAGAAAGAAAAGGACTTAAAGAAGGATTCAAGGTTACTCATCAAATTAAGTCCATCACTTGGATCAATCAATCAAGTCATTTCAAGTGAGTGTCAAGAATGGTTCTTTGAAGAGAGGTCACTTCTACCTATGTGTAGGGGCTTGCTGCCTTTTATAGGTAAACCAAGTATGGTACTTAGAAGGCTAACAGGGAAGTGAAGATCTAAGGGACATTTGAGATGCTTAGTTGAAGAAAATAAAAAAGGGTTGACCTAGAAAGCAAGCAATACCCAAAAGAGAGCAAATCATTGGAATTCAAGTGGTATTCTAAATAGTTCTCTCATGCAAGCATTAATCAAAAGGTGAAGCAAGTCAACCACAACAAGATAGTGCACTTGATCACTAGTGGTTCTCATTTCATATGGGTGAGAAATGGAATTCAAATGCAAATATTGGTCTTCACCAAGCTATAAATTGGACTTCACATTGCTATTGGAGAAGCGAATTGGAATCTATGTGACTATCATCTTCTCCAACATAGCAAAGGTATTATTGTAATGTGCATGATCATTTTCATCCCTTACTAGTATGCGGTTAGTACATATAGTACACGCTTATTAGGATCATGCATAACAAATAAAATTTAAAAAAATCATAGCCTACCACTATTGCTTGAATGATTAGTTGAATCTAGTGGTAGTGTATGAGTTTGTTCATGAGCTAATGAACCCAAGTACTTGATTTATTTTGGATTGCCAACAAGTGACAAGTACAACCTCGATCAGATAACCGCTTAATGTGTGTGAAGAAGCTTAGAGAGGGTTCAAATTGGACTTGAAAGCTTAGGCAAATCAATTTAGTTCAAGTCAAACATAGAAGCTCATGAAGATGACAAGTGTTCAAGAAATGGTTATAAATGACAAATCCTACAAGTGGTTCCATGGTTGTTCTTACACGTGGTATATCTAGATTATCACTTTGTTACAAGTATCATTCATACAAGTGGTATCTAGCATATCAAATGGTGGTTCCACAAGTGATCCTCAACTTTAAGTGATCATCAAGTGAAGCAAGTTCCCTCACATACAAGAGATCAAGTTTATCAAATGGATGACCCATGCTATGACATAGGGGAGGTGCCCCACCAATTGGTATCAAGGTCAAAGATCCTACACGAGGTATCTCAAGGGCTACAAGTGGTGTCATTCCAACATTTGTGGTGGTGTCCATAAAAAATGCAAGATTCAAGTGTCAACCATCTACCCCATTGCAATCCTTTGTATCAATATGAACCACACTTTTTATGGAAATTGATGACAAAGGGGGAGAAGTTGGAACAAAGATATGTAAATACATCATGGGGGAGAAGTAGAAGTTTGACATGAGGGAGCAACATTGAAGAATGGAGAAGGATCAAAACTTTTGGACAAGAGAAGCACACAAGTAGGGGGAGCAAGCTCATGAACTTGATTGTTTGCATTTGATATGTGCATATTCATGTGATTGCTTGCATTGCATAAGTCTTTAAATTTGATATGCATGCTTGTGTGTTGTATGCTAGTTATAGAACTTGATTGATGATTTGATAACTAGCATGCACAGGATGGTAGCTAGTCTTGTGTTTTTCAAGCGAAAACTAGAACCTTGCTTATAATGTTGATCTCATGGGGTTTCTAGTATTTTTGTTGTCTAGCTACTCATGGTGCTAAGGATGGTGTTAAAATGTGCACTCCGATTGGTATCACGCATCAAAAGTTAATTCTTTACACCTTAGCATCATAGGTAGTAATTACTCTCCCACAATTACAATCTATGCATATGTGCGAGCTTCAAACCAAACACTCTAGCACATATGTAGGGGGGAGCTAATACTATCAATTCAGGTTTGTGGTACTTGTCCAAAATCATTTACACATAGTAAAATTGCTTGGGCAAGCAACATGAATCCAAAAGAGCTTAATTTCTATATCCTTGTAGAGTTGTCATCAATTACCAAAAAGAGGGAGATTGAAAGGTCTTTGTTTGGTTTTGGTAATTGAGTGACAACATTAAGTGGACTAATATGTGTTTGAGTGAGATACACATGTGATTAGTCCACAAGTACATCATGTGTGAGCAACCTATGCCATGGAGGTGAAATGGCTTGGATATGTTACAAGGCTCACACATGTGATGAAGGAGCTCATTATTGCATATGAGACATGACATGAAGTCATGTGACTAAGGTGGAGAAGATCAAGACAGGACTTGGCTTGATGAATCGATTGCAAGCGTGAAAGGCAAGTTGGAGGCTTTGGAGCGATGGACCGTGTGGCGGTGAAGCTTGAGCAAGACTTGGCGCTGATGGACAACGGCAATGGTGAAAAGCATGTGAGGTCAAGATCGATGAACCAATAAGGTCATGTGATGATATGAAGTGGATCATATCATTTGTTGATCAAGGATGGTGCATGTGTTGCATCAACATCAAAGGAGATGGAATGGAATGCGCAAGGCAAAGGTATAACCTATAGGGCATTTCATTTCACCGGTTATAGGTGTATAGAGAAGTTTATGACCGGATTTAGGATAGATGGCCGTACAATCAAGAGGGATAAACTTTTTTGCATATCGGTCATCTAGTGCCACTCGAGTGATCTAACTTTGCGTTGTTGCTAGGATCAAGTGGCATGGTGAATTGAGTAACTAATCCTTTTAAAAATGTTTGTGAAAATGCTAACACGCATTCACATGGTGGTGTACACTTGGTGGTGTTGACACATGCGCCCAAGGAGAAGTTGTTGGAGTTGAATTGGATCAACTTGGAGAAGAGAGAAAGGTTTTTTGGTGTGCTCCGAACTATATGATGGCTCTTGAATTGGAATTCTACATTGATCCATTGTTCTTTGGATCAAATATGCAAGTCAGATGTGTAGCCCTCTGAATAAGCTTTTCAAAATGTCCAAGATCATCGAAATTGGACTTTAAAGCTAAGAGTTATAGTCGTTTTAGCGATGAAAGGTATGTGACCGGACTCTGTGACCAGACGCGTCCGGTCAATGTTAGTGAGTCCGGTCAAGAGTCCAGTTAGTGTTTTAACATGTCCAGGAGCGACTAGACATACGGAGAGTCCGGTCAGTGATGACCTGACATATCCGGTCATCAAAAGAGCTCTCTGGAACCTCTTTGGAAGTGTCCGAACTCTGGGAAAGTCGAGTCCGGTCATAGGAGAAAGGGGAGTCTGGTCAGTTGTGTAGAGGCGCATTGGTGACCGGACTCGGCCTCGGCGCGTCCGGTCGCTGGACCAAGGCCCGTCCGGTCAGGATTATGCGCGTGCGAGAGCTAGCCGTTAGCGAGCAACGGTCATCTTCGAACAACAAGGCTACGTGGCTGCATATCAGTGACCGAACTCTGGACTGGACTCTGGGGTGAGTCCGGTCGGTGAGTCTGGTCAGTGCGCAGAAATCAGGATGAACGGGGTAACGGCTATTTTAGCCCTTGGAGCTATAAAAGGAGTATGGGGCCAGCCTTGGATGATGCTTGGCACCCTTGGGACTTAGTGTCCATGCTTGGGAAGTGCGAGGAGAGCCTCTAACTCACTTATGCTTGTAAGAGTGCGAATCAATTGCGAGTGAGTGATTCTAGTGCGATTGCATTGAGAGATTGCACTGAGTGGCACTAGGTGATTGAGTTGCAAGCCGGTGGTGTTTGTTACTCTTGGAGGTTGCCACCTCCTAGATGGCTTGGTGGTGGTCTCCGTCGAAGCACGCAAAGAAGATTGTGCGGTGCTCCGGAGAAGTGATTGTGAGGGGGATTGTGCTCACCCCGTGTGAGCCGTGAAGAGCAACTCTAGTATAGCGAGACGCGAAGGGTGACAAGTGGTCCGGCCGGGTCAAGTGCTAGAGCTTGTGGTAAGCACTCCACGTGGGAGAGTGTGACTTGCTGGTCACCACTAGCAAGAGGACCGGCGGCAACCTTGGAGCTTATCTCAATAGGGACTAGCGTGTTGGCAAGCACGTGAACCAAAAGATAAAAATCACCATGTCAACTTATCTTCCCGTTGGTTTGCATCCTCGTGACACAAGCTTGTATTTACCTTTCATATTTTGTGCGTGTGTAGTTGCTCATGTAATTAGTTGACTTGTGTAGTTTGCTAGTTATCTTCTAGCTTGTGTAGCATAGAAGTAACTCCCTTCTGTGACTAATTTGGTTTGAGTAACCTTGTTAATCACATTGCTTAGTTTGTGTAGCTAAGTGATTTGAGCTCTCTAATTTGTCTTGTGTAGCCTTGTTATTGAGTATTGTTAGTGAGCTTAGGAGCTTTGTGCTTTTGCTTACTAGATTGTGTAGGAGCTCCCCCGTTGATTGAAGTACTGGTTGCATAGGTTTATGTAACCTTACTACTAGAATTGATTAAGTGAGCTCTAGCCAGCCCAGCACCTTTGCTGCCTAATTAGGATCTTTATAAGGTGCTTGTGAACTTAGTTAGAGGGGTGTGGTCTTGGATAAACCATTAGTTTTAATTCGCATTTATCTCGCTTAGCCGACGCGTTTAATTTTAGAAAGGATTATTCCCCCCCTCTAGTACGCCATCTCGACCCTACAGACGGCGGTCCCTTTCTTCCTCGACAACGTCCATGGCGCCAACCTAGGCTGCCTAGGCGGCTAGAACCGGCTCACCCTGGCCGGGAGGCATGGCGGCCGGCGGTGGCTGTGGTGGCGGTGGTCGGACCTTGTGCAGGTGCGGGGATGGCGGCAGGGCTCTTTTCTTCTTATCCTCCCCCCTGCCCCTTCTCGACAATGATGATGGCGGCTGCGTGGCCGCCAGCCGGGGCGGCTATGGCGATGGCCGACAACCGTGCCATACCGGCTGCCCGCTCTGGGCCGACTTTGGCGTCGGGCGAGAGGCTACCATGGCGCGGCGGCTAGCCGACCGCCTAACAACGGGCGATCGAGAGACGAGAGGTGGGGCGGGTGGTGCCCATAATGGTGGGGCATGTGCCTCGTGGATGCTGACGGCGTAGGTCGGCGGCAACGGCGGCGGGTGCCTATGCCGGTGCCGGCGGTTGGTGACGACCTCGACGTGTGGCAGTTACACGAGCGGTGGTGGAGTTAGGCCTGGCTCTCCGAGTTGCCCGGACGGAGGGGGTGACGGCTGACGCAGCTGTGTGGCTGCTGCGAGTAGCCGGCGCGTCGATGCCCCTCTAAAGGGGCTCCTGTGGGGTGACGGGACAACGGCGAGGACGGCGCTGGCGGGCATGGGGTTCGGGCTTCTTGGCCTGACGTTCGTGCTAGAGGGTTCCTTGGGCGAAAGCCTTGGTGACGGCGACGCCGGTGGGCGCCGCTTTCCCTTTTAGGGGCGTCGTGTCTTCCCCTCTAGCACTATCATCCAAGGGTGAAAACCTAGTCCTCTGTGGACGTGCGACGGTGGCGTCATCAGCGTCGCTGCATTTCTGAAAGCGTTGCATTTGGATCGTCGTCACGGCTTCGATGTCTCCTTCGGCGATTGCACTTCTTGGCGCCTCGTGGACGCGTGGAGGCGGATTTTGCAATGTGAAGTCGGAGCTACTGCGTCAAGGACGTGGCTCAGCAACGTTGACATGCGGCGAGCCCCCTTTATCGTAGTCTGGGGCTCTGTGGAGGGTCTGCATCTGCTGGGGGCGAGGCGTGGGTTCGTAACCGGAAGTCGGTGCTACTCTTGTTTGAGCTTGGCAACGAAGATTGGTTGTGGCCTCATGCTTCGGACCCATTGGTAGTTGGCTTGTGGGTGGCCTGCCATCGGAAGTCAAAGCTGTTGAGTGCTTTGCTTTCATGCTCGGTAACGATGACCCATGGCATTGTGTTCTGTTTGTGCTCAACCGTGTCGTGTGGGGTGGTTAACCACTCGGTGCTCAGTGGGCATCTTGTTTGGCTAACCTTCTTATACATAAATTCTTTCATCTTAATTGAGCGGTAGAACTCCTGCCATTATTTAAAAAAAAAGAATCCTTTGCTGTTAGAATACTACTTAGGCATGTTTAGCAGAGCTCCAGCAACTCCAGATCCACTCGGATTCACTAGATCCACCGTGGCACCGTGGATCCGAGATTTATGGTACAGTTCTAGCCTCCCCTCTGTGTCAGTACCACCTGGGGCCTGCGCGTCAGCTCTTCGTCTCCTCTTTCTCCCCCTTCATTCGTGCAAATCAGAGCAGAGCCGGGACGGGCGCGCGCGAGGCCGGTGCTCGCGGGGCCGGCCTAGCGCGGCGACGGTGGCAGGGCGGGTAGGAGCTCGCGGCTACGGCCGGCGCTCACGGCTGGGGCTCCGATGGGGGCGCGGCCAGGCTCCGTAGAGTGCGAGCGGGGAAAGCCGTGGAGGCGATGAGGTGGAGCAGCGTCGACGATGCATATGAGCCAGCATGTACGTACGTATAGTTACCAAGCTAGCCATGCATCACACGGGCACACGGACAACCGGGACAAGCTAAAGGTCAGCCCGGCGTCGCGCGGTGGCCTCCAAAACCAACCTCCACCGTGTCCAGACGGCCACCGTCCTCCCCTGTCGTCGTCGTCCCCCGCGGCAGCTTCCAATTGAAATGGTACAGCAAGCTCGCGAGGGCGAGCTCTACTCGTTCGCCACCCCGAACGCCAACCCAGGGCACATCCGCCGCCCCGCCCCGAACGGCAGGAACTCCACGTCCGCGCCACGGAAGTCGACGCTGCTGCCTCGGAACCTCTCCGGCGCGTCCCAGTGTGCAGGGTCCCTGCCGACCGCCCACGTCCGCGTTCACCAGCACCGTGGCGCCCGCGGGGACGTAGAGCCCCAGCACTTGGCACGGCCTGCGGCACTCGCCGGATGCAGGCGGAGGGTCTCCTTGACGACGGGGCTCAGGTAGCGCAGCTCGCTCAGAGATGCTTCGGTTACTGGCTCCTGTGAATGTTGCCCACCGCCTTAAGACGGGCCTTCTTGTGATCAACCTTGCGACAGTAATGGTTTGGCCAAGTGCACATGTTGATTGCTACAGGAACTCTCTTGCTGATGCATCCAGAATTCCAGACCCAGTCGGGCGTGGAGAATCGACTGGAGATTCTTTGTGATGATGCCCCAGAGTAGATGGGACAACTACCATTTTTTGAAAAGAAACTTTTCTTATCTTTCTTGTTCAGCTCTGCCAAGGAAGTCTACCCTCGGGCAAATTATCTTCATCTAACAAACATCTATTGTCCATCTTCAGATCAAAAAGATGCCTCTTGTTTTGATGATCGGATATTGGTTGGGAAGAGGCCTAGCTGATCGAAACAGAGGACAAAATTTGAGTGAAAGGATGTTCAATGAATTGATCCAACTTCTTCAAAACTAACGAACAGATCTTATCATGCATTTAATAGACTGAGCCTGCAGAATCGCTCTTTTTCCAAAACAGAGTCGGGTGACATTTTTTTCAATTGGCAAAAGATGGTTCAAAAAGTTTTAGTATATTATTTATACGATTTAAAGATGTACAAGCAGCACGATAGCTCATCTCATGTTGAAGACCACTGTAACACAAGCGACCACTGTAACACAAGCGGAGGGCAGATTTCATCACAAGCTGGCTGGGCTCAATGTCTCAGCTAGTCAGCTCAGGCGTTCAATACACACAAAAAACAAGACATCAATATCTTAGGTGCATACCTAGGTTCTTCATCATAATTCAAAATCGAGACATTTAAAATAGGTAGCTACTACAGCAAACTCCTTTTCTCGACACTTGAACAATTTTAACTAAGACATTTAAGCTTCCACAGTCTCGGTAGGAGGCTCGATCAAAAGACCCTTTGTCGGCTTAGCCAAAAGGTCGGTGAACTCCTGGAACGGGGTCTTGATATACTTAGTCTCAGTCCAGAACTCAGGAGTAAGGAAGCCATAGGTCTTCATCAGACAATCAAAGGTCGCCTGCAATTCACAAAAATGTGAGCGTGATAATAAGCTAGTGAGTAATGAAAATAGACAGTCTACATCCATACATTTACTTAAGCTATACTCAGATAGGGATCAAGTGATTAGCTATACCAGGACATTTAGGGATCAATTGATATGCTATTCCACCTCAAAGATAGATATAAAAGAAACATGGAATCACAAACTTCATGGAACAAATAATTGTAAGCAACCAAGAGTTCATTGGAACGGTTAGGGTAGCTTCAAATCATGCAAAGCAACATTTAGCTTACACACTGAAATTATCTTCAATGACCAAAAAACGAGCATCAAAACATGAATGGAGTCACAAAATAAGCAACGGCTGGAAAAGGTACAAAATTTGTGTACAAATATAACAGGGCATGATTTGCATTGTGCAGACATGGAAGGAATGAGTGCATAATTCAATATAAATTACAGATTGCACAGAACAAGAAATGCACACAAGAAACACAACTCTGTATCAGTCATTTACTGGTTCCAACACCATCTGTAGTAAGTAGTGTTATGGTAAGCAACAAATAACAACTGCAAGAGTGCAGCACTGGGCAGAGCCAGCCCTGCTCCATGCTTTCACTGGACAGCAATTATTTTCTGTGATTTCCATTACAAATTGATGTTCATATGTGAAGGTGAGGCATGGTGTAGTAGAGATGCAATAAATGGAACTTTGTGCTGAATCTGCCACTGTGCAACAGTGACCCAATAGCAATGCCACCTTATTGCGAATTCTTTGTAACAAACCATTTCAAATCAACAGTTCAAATTTCCGAGTAACTAGAACAGAAGACTAATCAGCCTGTTCGGGAGGCCGTATCGTATCGTGGATTATTTACTGCTGGCTGGTTTGGTGTGGGAGAAAAACATTGTTCCTGACTGGAAATTTACGATCGTTTACGAGCAAGCGAACAGGCTCAATATAGGTGGATAGCTACACTAGGTAACTTGAGAGTTAGAAATCTGAATATACCAAGGGTACAAATCTAGAGCATAAATGGACACTAAAAATCGACCACAAGATGCGCAGATTACATAACTGCCGACGCATAGTATATAGAGCAACAAAGCCAGCTATAAGTAAACAATACAGAATTAGACAAAGATCTAAACCGGGGTATACCTTGACGAAGTTACCAAGTGTCTTGGTGGAGCCACGGGACGAGGTGAAGACGTCCTCAATGCCAGCGAACTGGAGGACCTTCTTGGGCACACGGGCGGCGACGATCCCGGACCCCCTAGGCGCCGGCACCATGCGCACGGTGACGGACCCACACTTGCCGGTGACCTTGCAGGGCACGGTGTGCGGCTGCCCGATCTTGTTCCCCCAGTACCCCCTCCTGACGGGCACGACCGAGAGCTTGGCGAGGATGATGGCGCCGCGGATGGCGGTGGCGACCTCCTTGGCGCACTTAACGCCGAGCCCGACGTGTCCGTCGTTGTCGCCGACGACGACGAAGGCCTTGAAGCGCGTGCGCTGCCCGGCGCGGGTCTGCTTCTGGACGGGCGTGATCTTCATCACCTCGTCCTTGAGCCCCGGGACGAGCTGCTCCACGATCTGGTGCTCCTTGACGGGGAGCGAGTGCAGGTAGATCTCCTCGATCTTGTTGATCCTGCCCTCCTTCACGAGCCGGCCGAGCTTGGTGACGGGCACCCACTTCTCCTCCTCCTGCTGGCGGCCGCCGCGCCGGCCGCCGCGGCGCCCGCCACGGTCGCCGCGCCCGCCGCGCCCGAACCCGCGGCCGAAACCGCCTCGGTCGCCGCCGCGCTGGCCGCCACGCTCGCCTCCGCGGTCCGCCATGGTTGGGTGGGTTGGGGGGGAAAGGGGTCTGTCGCCGGCGTGGCGCGCTGGGAGCGGTGTGCTGGGCAGCGGCTGCGGCGGCGGCGCGAAGGGTTTGGGAGGGCGGAGGGGTGGAAGCTGGCGGCAGCTTATATACACCGGGGTAGTGGATTAGGGTTTGGGGAATGAGAAGTTGGGCTGGGCCGTGATTGTAGTAAGCCGCGCAGTCCGGTGGGCCAAGAATGGATGGGCTCGGGCCCAGAGTGCATTGGATATGCGCAGTGGAGTGGACCTCTTTGAATGGATGAACAGTGTGGGCCAGATTAGTAAAGGCACAGATTATGGGCTGTTGGCATTTCGGTTACACGTGGACTCATTTGCCGAAGTGCACTGCCTGCGAGGTTGAATGGACCCGTGAGAGTATATATTGTGGGCCACAAGTGGGACGAGTAGTTAACTTGGCCCCTAATTATGGGTCGCGGGCCTAAGGGAGGCGTTGAGTGGAACCCAATGCGTCTCGGGTCAGGTGTGGTCGTTCAGTGCTTTCCCTTTTCACAACTGTTCAAGCAGTAACATAGCTTTCCAGAAGCAACTGCTTTACACATCAGAAGACCATTTTTTTCGCGACCATGCCGAAGCACGTTTTTCATTAAGCAGAAATAGAGTTTATTTAACAATATAAAGCTTGGATGGTAATTAGTGATTATAGAGCCAAACACGGTTGTGATTACAGAATAACTACTTAGCGACCGTAACCAGGAACAAACATGGCGACAAACACCAAAGCAGGCCCTGAACTAAGTAGCTAAAGAGCGTCTTGCTCCAAGCCAGTGAAATCCAACGCCATGGACGTCAGAAGACCATCTATTGCTATTCTGAAGTTTGGCATCTGAATAAAAAGTGAAACCGTAGGCTGTCCGAATGCCATCCGGTTGCATTGGTCGATGATGGCATGCAGGCTGAGCTGATCATGCCATATCTTTGTGGATAAAATGGGAGCAAATCACGCTACCATTTCTCTGTCATGTGAGTGATTGTGACTGGTACGAGAGAGACCGAAGGAAAGCTCGTAACCGAATTGCCCTGTTTATCCAAGCTTTTGCTTTCCTCGGGGAAACTGTCGAGTGTGGGCTGCCTGCCTGCCTGCCTGCCTGCCTGCTTCCTGAAAAAAAGTTGCAGGGGCGACCTGACGAAAGCTACTCCTACCTGAATGGCTGGATTTGTTGCTGTTCCGCGCAACGCATGGTTTCTGAGTATAGAAGGCAATGTGCAACTAACCGTGCAAGTGATCATCAATCATAGTATGCTAGAATGAGACTGAATTAAAAAAACATAAATCTTAGTCAATTCGGTTTCATCATCTATTTCTTTTTCTTCGAAAGCGGCCTCTTCGGATAAAAGGAAACTTTGAGCTAATTATAACAGAAATGGGCCAAACTCAAAAACTTGAAAAATACTCACCCCAATCATTCAGCTACCCAAGAAAAGGTTTGGGCTAAGCACCCAAGGTTTGTCAGGAGTCAAGAAACACCTAAGCAGTGCAAATGTCCTTGTGTTAGCATACAAGGATACGGTAGTTCATAACATTTTATTTGTCAATTTTAGTATGGGTATTCCTAGCGCACATTTTATTTGTCAATTTTAGTATGGGTATTCCTAGTGCCTGGACGTCCGGACACGGCGTCCATCCAGACGTAGGTCCCATGTGCGTCCGACGAACACAGCTCCCTTTACCCCGCTCCCATCCTGCTCCGGAGGTAGCGTCCGTCCATCCCGGAGCTCCCACGCTTGCGCCTCGACGGACGCAGCTCCCTCAGCAACGTCCCATCACGCTCCCCATCCCGACAGATCCGCGGCGGCATCCCGTCCCCGCCGCTCCTGTGTTCGCGGCCTTCATCTTCACCACACCACACCGCTCCTGTGATGATGATGAAGTGCTCAACTTGGAAAAGAAGAAAGAGAAAAATAAAACCCTATGGAGATTAAGGCAAAGGTATAAATAGGGTTTTTGTTTCGGTGATCAACACATTACAGAGAGTGTGATCACATTTAGAATAGATGGCTGTACTATTAAGAGGGGTTCTTAACTAGACAATTCGGTCATCTAGTGCCACTAGGTGTTGGACTTCATGCATTGCATTTAGGCCTACTACACTTCAGAGAGCAAGCGAAAATATTTATTGAAAATGTTTTGAGAAATGCTAACTTGGCTTTAACATGTTTTGGGAAAACATTTTGAGGGTTAACAACGCTTGCAAAGGAGTGTTAGACTGCGTGTGGATCGAATCGAGAATCGAAAACGTAGCTAACAGAGGTGTTTGCCTCGGGTTGGTCACCGCCCTGGGTGCGGCGGTGCACCGCCTGACCTGTCCGGTGACCGGCTAACCGTGGCCGAGAGCAGCAGCTTCGGGGTGGTCACCGCCCCTACCGGTGTACACCACCACTGGAACAGCAGTGCACCGCCTTAGGGCGTCCGGTGCCTCCTTCACTTTTCGGCAGGGAGTAGAGGCAACCGAGGGGGGCACCGCCATGGTGACGGCAGTGCACCGCCCTATTTTTCCAGAGAGGGCCGGTTTCAGGAACTTGGCTGGGATGGTCACCGCCACCCCTAGGGCGGTGCCACCGTCATGCCATGTCCGGTGACCAATGGCTAGTTGGGAAGTGACCGTTGGGGCACCGCCACCTAGGGGTGTGTGCCACCACTGTGTGTCAGTGCCCCATGTGAGACAGCAGCTCAAGGGATACAATGGCTCTATTTGCTTGTGTGGCTATGAATAGAGGGTGTGGCTTGCCTTGGCCACTCCCTTGGCACCTCTTACACTTATGCACACCCTTTGGAAGCTGAGCAACACACTCTACTCACTTGTTCACTTGAGTGAGATTGGAGAGCCTCTAGTGCATTACATTGAGTTTCATCATCTTGTGGCACTAGTTGGGTGATTTGGGCTAGTTGTGAGCTTGTTACTCTTGATATTTGCTGACACCTAGAAGGTCCGATGGTTGGAGGATCGTTGAGCGGAGTTGGTGATTGTCTCCGGCCTCGATCGGTTGCTTGTGAGGGGTCTTGTGCCTTCCCCGACGGAGCACCAAAGGCAACTCTAGTAAATTGCTCGTGCCATTGAGCTACCTCACTTGTGGGTAGGTTCTTGTGGTGTTCAATTATGTGGATGAGGTTCGTGCAACACCTCTTAGCCGTCCGAACCACTAAGTGTTGGTTGACACAACAGGGACTAGCGTCTTTGGCAAGCACGTGAACCTCGGGATAAAAACCTTGTGTCTCTTGAGTGATTGGATTTCTCCTGGTGATTGGTTGCCTCCACATTGTGATTGGTTCATTCCTCAACGCGGTGGTATAATCACCCTACTCACTCCTTTACATTCCTTGTAAACTAGTTGTCAAGCTCTTTAGTGTAGTTAGTCTTTGAGAGCTTGTTTGTTTGGTTAGTGTGGCTCTTTAGTTAGTCTTTGAGAGCACACTAGCTTAGTAAGTAGCGACCTAGAGCTTGTTGTGTGTACTAATGATCATAGCAACTAGAATTATTGGGACAGATGGCTTGCAACCCTTATAGAGCTAGAGCAAAATTGCATTACGCCGTTTGTTGTACTAATCAATTGCTCTAGTGTCTTGTAGAGTTTTTAAATAGGCTATTCACCCCTCCTCTCTAGCCATATTAGGACCTTTCAAGTGGTATCGGAGCCGTGGTCATCGTTTGATCGAAGGCTTAGCAACCTCAGTATCAAAAGATGGCTCAAGTAGTGTTCAACCATGTGAGGGGCAAACTACCGTTCTTTGATGGCACATGCTATGATTATTGGAAGAGAAAAATGAAGATATATCTTGGTTCAATCAATGATCAAGTGTGGGATGTGACCGAGAGTGACTATATGATTCTCTATCCCACCAATCTCACCAACCAAGACAAGGCCAACAAGCAATGCAATACAATGGCTCTCAATACCATCTACAATGCCATTGATTCCCATGTGTTTGAGCAAATCAAGAATTGTGAGAAAGCTAGTGAGGTGTGGAAGAGATTGGAAGAGACCTATGAGGGCACCCCGACGGTGAAGAGTGCTAAGTTGTATATTCTCAAGGATAAGTTGACATGCTTCAAGATGAAGGATGATGAGAGCATTCAGGAGATGTTTCATCGATTGCAAGTGATTGTTAATGATTTGAAGGCTTTGGGTGAGAAGATCAATGATGAAGATGTCTCTCACCGGTTCTTGATGTGCTTACCTCTAATCAAGTACTAGGTGATGTCATGACACAAGAGATATACCGTGTGAAAAGAGAGGGGGTTGACAAGGATGATGATAAGGACATGAGCTCCATGCATATGACCATGCTTGGAGATAGAGGATGAGGAGATCAACGAGGGTGTCCTAACCGAGAAGGAGGCCCGAAGCTCATCCGGTTCGAGTCACCAAGGTGGAGGCCCAAATCAAGTTCAAGCTCATCTCGGGTTCCAGGACCAGTCTGTCATAAAACTAGTCACACGGGCGTGACCGTGCTCTATTTTCTACGATCCACATATGGATGGAAAACTAATTAGATAAGGAAGTCAATGCAAGTAGTCTCATATCAAAAGCCCTTCGGAATCAACGGAAATCGTCGAAACAAGTCAGTGTCCAGAATCTGTCAGGGTGCTGCGACACCGTCTTTTGGTCCGTTGGACCGTGTATCGTGTTTGGGCCCATTAGGGGTGCGTCCAGGGGGGTGACATTCGGGGCTCTATAATTGGCAGCCGTCGCTCTTCTTAGGGTTTGGGTTTTGTTTAGTTCTTGATTTTCTTATGAAATAGACGTTGTTTTGCTGCAACTGTGCCGCCAAGGCTGCTTGCTGTGAACCAGGGCCCCGATTCTTGATCTTGTTCGCCTGTGGCGATTAGTCCTTTCGAATAAAAACTTGAACTCCTTCTTGTTACTATAAGCCTCATATTTATTTGCAATTTTAGATTGCGTTCATTCCGTTCTTGCTTGTGTTCTCGATTCGCTTGCAGGAAAGCCTTCTCGGCGAGGTCGACCGCGTTCGCGTGGTTGATAACCAACGGAGCAGTGGTGTAATGGTTGCGAGGGTCCGAATCAGTCTTGGTTCAAAGCCTAGATCATGAACGTCGAGTCTCCACCAATCGACGCTATCGTACCTATCGAAAGATCGGGCCTTGCTACATCAAGTGATATCAGAGCCCTTGTTGCCCGTTAGGTATAACTTTTTTTTTCTCTTTAGATTGTTACTGTTTTTGCATTACCTATAGTCTAAAAAAGCAAAAAAAAAACACTGCCACATATTTCCTATCCTACAACCCCTTTGTGCCTTGCAATATTTTTAATTTCAGTTTGCTTTGTTGAGCTGTCGTCCCTCGCATGTCATTGTGTTCATTGGTTAATTAGTCTTGGTCTAGTGTCCGTCTTCTTTGTTGGCTGAACAAAAAATATATATATCTTAGTGATAAAGTTGGTTTGGCCAATAGATTGGTTTGGTATTTATTTTGGTCGATCAGATTTACTACACGGCCGATTTACCATCTACACAAGCTGCTATTGTGTGCATAAAAATTCAGGACTCCAAATTTTATGTGGTTGTTCTCGGTACTATATCCAAAAAAAGAAAGGTTTGTTGCCCTTTAGAACACGTCAGAGTAATAATCAACAAGGTGTTTCATTTGTGGAGTTGCTTTGCTCACGCGTCCAGCCGCGTATATTGGTGCACAAGCCTATACAGTTTTGATCGATTCATATGGTGGTTATATATTAGAGTCATTTGTGGCACATTCTGTTAAAAAAACAAAGAAACACAAAAGGCAAAGAGGTGCAAAAAAAAAGAAAAAAAGCCGCACCAAAAGAAAAAGGAAAGGAAAAAAAAGAAGGTGAAAAAAAATTCAGAAGTGCTTGCATCCTGTTTAGTCGTTGTGCTAAGGTATTGTTGCTTGTTGAACTAGGTCCAGGACGAGTCTAGGCTGGTGACATAGACTAGCTTGGGACTACTTTTCAATCTTGCAATTTCTGAATTAAATTATTGCTATTCCTTGCTAATATATTGTGCATGTTCAAGCTTCACTTTCTTCTAACCAAGTACATGTTCGTCTTGCAACTGTTACACTCAAGTTACAACGGTATCACAGTCACCGACCGATTGCACCGCCTGTTGCTTTGGTAAGAACACTTGTAAGACCGTGGTAAGACGTTTGAGCATGTGTGACTTTACTCCTTGATCACATGCTATAGTAGCTGATAGGAAAATACATACTTGTGTGTTTTCTTATTTGATGCTAACAATGACAGGTTACAACACGTACCGATATGAGACATCAATGATGCATGAGCCACGCACTATTGCTGCTACACCTCCTCCCGCAGGTCAATCTATTCTTTCTTCCCCACCTACTTATGATGGTATTGGTGCTGATGAGTATATTGAGTGGAAAACTAAAATAGATAATATTTTTGCATAAAATTATATGTGTAAACGGAGGAAAATTAAAAATGCAACTAGTGTTTTGAGACAATCTGCATCAACTTGGTGGGAGTCTTTAAGTTTTTGAGATAAACCTCACACATGGAATGATATGAAAGATCTTATGAGAGAAAATTTTATTAATCCATCTCTTGTAATTAATTCAAATGATGAGGTGCATCAACTAGATCAATCTCTTGTTATTCCTCCTGCTATGCCTAACCTTTTGTAGGACAATGTACAAAAGAGCGAGGATGACGTGACAGAAAATGAGATGCTCACAGCCTCATGTAAAAATTTAGAACCATCAACTATTACTCATGTTGAACATGAGAGCAAAGGTAATGCCCATGATGTTAAACTCACGGAAGGTGAGAGTTCTCTTGATGTACTGAATTTTTCCACCAATCATGCTATGATAGAGCAAATTTTAGTGAAGCCTTCGCTTGATTTACCTTTGTCGTAATATGATTTGCTTGATGTTCCTTATGACGAAGATGACTTGTATGATGATATTTATGTTATACCCATGCAATCATTGAAGAATGATCATGCTATATGTGTGCTGAAAATAGACTTGTTATTCATAATGCTAGTGAAGTTGATGAGCTAAAATTATTGTCTTCTTTAAATACTTTGGGTTACATTGAATTTGATGTTCCATGTAATCTTAGTTCTTTAGAGGAGAAACTTTATGCATATGCTGATTTTCCATGGTTCTCTACACATACATATCATTTTTTTTGCAAATATAACAACCAAGGACAATATTTGATACAACGAGTTTACATTTGTACAAATCCGAATTCTCCTTTTGTTATACAAAGTAATGATCAACTAGAGGACACTAAAATCAACACGGTTGTTATGCCATATTCCTCTAGTTTTGCTTTTCAAACACAAGTGGAATTCAAAGAAAGGGAGCATATGTTTCTTGTTAGTACTAATCTTTTGCAGGATAGTATTGGTAAAGATCGTGTGTATTTCAATCGAGCAGACTACATGTCTGTAGGACAAGACATGCTACAAACCTGGACATGTGGTCATATTCTTTCTCACAACATTTTCCATTCCCATTATTTTGGAAACCTCGTTTGTCCTCGTGTTGTGCAGGATCGACTTCAAGCAAAATCGACGTCGAGGATGGCTTTTCATCAAGAAAGGGAGGATGATAAGGACATGAGCTCCATGCATATGACCATGCTTGGAGATAGAGTATGAGGAGATCAGCAAGGGTGTCCTAACTGAGAAGGAGGCCCAAAGCTCATCTGGTTCGAGTCACCAAGGTGGAGGCCCAAATCAAGTTCGAGTCCATCTCGGGTTCCAGGACTAGTCTATCATAAAACTGGTCACACGGGCGTGTCCAGGCTCCATTTTCGATGATCCACATATGGATGGAAAGCTAATTAGATAAGGAAGCCAATGCAACTGGTCTCACGTCAAAAGCCCTTCGGAATCAATGGGAATCGTTCAAACAAGTCGACGTCCAAAATCTGTCAGGGTGTTGCGACACTGTCTTTTGGTCCATTGGACCGTGTATCGTGTTTGGGCCCATTAGGGGCGCATCCAGGGGGTGACGTCTAGGGCTCTATAATTAGCAGCCGTCGCTCTCCTTAGGGTTTGGGTTTTGTTTAGTTCTTGATTTCCTTGTGAAACAGACATCATTTTGCTGCAACTGTGCCGCCAAGGCCGCTTGCTATGAACCAGGGCCCCGGTTCTTGATCTTGTTCACCTGTGGAAATTAGTCCTTTCAAATAAAGACTTGAACTCCCTCTCATTATAATAAGCCTCATATTTATTTGCAATTTTAGATTGCATTCATTCCGTTCTTGCTTGTGTTCTCAATTCGCTTGCAGGAAAGCCTTCTCGGCGAGGTCAATCGCGTTCGCGTGGTTGATAACCAACGGAGCAGTGGTGTAACGGTTGCGAGGGTCTGAATTGGTCTTGGTTCAAAGCCTAGATCATGAACGTCGAGTCTTCACCAATCGACGTTATCGTACCTATTGGAAGATCGGGCCTTGCTACATCAGATGAGAAGAAGGAAGATGAAGACAAGAAGAAGAGTGTAGCATTCAAGGCTAGCTTATCATCCAGGAACAAGGGCAAGTCCACGAAAGAATCAAGTGATGATGAAGATGCTAGCGACATTGATGATGAGGCCATGGCTCTCCTTGTGCGCAAGGTGGGCAAGTTCATGAAGAAGAAGGGCTATGGTGCAAGAAAGAGAAGAGATCACAACAAGGAGTATGTGAGTAGATGCTACAAGTGCAAGAGCCCTAATAACGTCGTAGCGGATTGTCCCTATATTAGTGACAATGATGAGGATAAGAAGAAGAAGCATAAGAAGGAGAAGAAGGAAAGGAAGGAGAAGAAGGAGAAGAAAATAACCTTCCAAAAGAAGAAGGGTGGAGGCTATGTAGTGACATGGGATAGTGATGGCTCTTTGGATAGTGATGATTCTAGTGATATGACAAAAAATCCATCAAGAAGGCACTAGCAAGCATCGCCATCAATAATAAGCCTTTCATCTTCGACACTCCATCGACATACCTCATGGCAAAGCCTACCAAGGTAAAATATGATGTGAGTGGTGATGATTATGAAAGTGATGATTGTAGGAGTCATGATGAGGAGGAGTACACCAAGGAGGAGCTCTTGGATATGTGTAAGCAAGTGTACACTTATTTGAGATGAAGAGAAAGGAGTGCAAAGAATTACGCAAGAAGATCAAATATCTTGAGCAATCCTTTGATGAGCTCAATGCTTCTCATGAGAGTCTAAGGGAAGACCATGAGAAGCTTCACAAAGCTCACTCAAAACTTGAAAAGGCTCACTCCTCTCTTCTCGAGCAAGTCAAGAAGGAGGAAGCCAAGAAGGAGCAAGTGATTGTGTTATGTGATGTGAGACTAACATGTGATATTCTTGATGAATCTTTTTATAAGCCCATTGTTGTTGCTCCCACTAACCCTTCTTATAGCACTTCCACTTCTATTTTACCTTTGAGTGATGGTTTCACTTGTGATGCCTCACTAGTGGTGGAAAATGAGACCCTCAAGAAGGAGGTGAATGAGCTCACTCGTGCCTTAGGCAATGCCTATGGTGGAGATACCCGCTTGCTAAAGTGCTTGAATAGCCAAAGGATTTTCTCTCAACAAAGAGGGATTAGGCCATACCCCCAAAAAAGGCAAGGCGGCCTTTGTCACTCCCAAAGCTAGCTTTGTAAAGGGCAATGGTCGGTTTTGTAATAGATGCAAGCAAGTTGGGCATATAGAACAATATTGCAAGACTAACAAGAACAAGCAACCTAATGTATCCTCAATTAGATTTGATTCTTGTTATATGCTTATTAAGGGTGCCAATGGTGTGAAGGCTAAGTTCATTGGTACACCAATTGTGGGCTCAAAGAAGAAAGTCATTTGGGTACCAAAGACCTTAGTGACTAACCTTCAAGGACCCAAGCAAGTTTGGGTACCTAAAAAGAATTGATCTTCTTTTGTAGGTCAATTATAAAGCCGGAGGAAGGCATTGGGTGCTTGATAGTGGGTGCACACAACACATGATCAGTGATTCAAGAATGTTCAATTCAATCAACACAAATGAGAGCAATAGGATTGATAGTATCACAATTGGTGACAATGACAAAGGCAAGATCAAATGCCTTGGTAAGATTGCAATATCCAATGACTTGAGCATTTCTAATGTGCTACTAGTAGAGAGCTTGAACTTCAACCTATTGTCGGTAGCTCAATTGTGTGATCTTGGTTTTAAGTGCATATTTGGTGTGGATAATGTAGAGATCATAAGTATAGATGGCTCTAACTTGATATTCAAATGATTTAGATATGAGAATCTATACTTGGTTGATTTCAATGTTAGAGAAGCTCAATTGTCAACATGTTTGGTTACTAAGTTTAGCATGGGTTGGTTATGGCATAGAAGGCTTGGTCATGTTGGAATAAAACAATTGAACAAGTTGATTACGCATGATCTAGTTAGAGGCTTGAAAGATGTCACATTTGAGAAGGATAAGATTTGTAGTGCATGTTAAGCCGGAAAGCAAGTTGGTAACACACATACTAAGAAGAGCATGATGAGTACATCTAAGGCAATTGAGTTGTTGCACATAGACTTATTTGGACCAACCACATACACTAGCATTGGTGGAAACAAATATGGATTTATGATTGTGGATGATTTCACTAGATATATATGGGTATTCTTTCTTGTTGATAAGAGTGATGTATTTGCAACCTTCAAGACATTCATCAAGAGAATTCACAATTGAGTTTGAAACAACCATTAAGAAAGTGAGAAGTGACAATGGTAGTGAGTTGAAGAATACAAAGGTTGATGATTTGTGTGATGAGTTTGGGATTAGGCATCAATTCTTGGTCAAGTACACTCCTCAATCAAATGGCCTAGTTGGGAGGAAGAATAAAACTTTGATTGATATGACAAGATCAATGTTGAGTGAGTACAATGTGAGTCATTCATTTTGGACCGAAGCAATCAACACGGCTTGTTACTATAGCAGCCGACTATATTGTCACCCATTGAAGGAGAAGACATCTTATGAGCTCTTAAATGATAGAAAGCTAAATATTGCATATTTTCGAGTTTTTGATTGCAAATGCTACATATTGAAGAAAGGCACTAGATTGAGCAAGTTTAAGAAGAAATGTGATGAAGGTTTCTTGCTTGGTTACTCCACTACTAGCAAGACTTATAGAGTTTGGCTAGTGGTACTCTTGAGGAGGTTTATGATGTAGAATTTGATGGAACCAATAGTTTCCAAGAGGAAGATGAGAATCTAGATGATGTGAGAGACACTCAATTGGTTAATGCAATGAAGAATATGGACATTGGTGATATAAGGTATAGAGAGGTGATTGATGTTGAAGATGACAAGAATCAAGTGCTCTCTAACTCAAATGTGCAAGCTAGTGGTTCTCATGATCAAGTTCAAGCAAGTGCAAGATCAACAACAAGTGGCTAGTTTATCATCTCAACCAAATGAGAAATCAAGTGCAAGCAATCAAGTTCAATTGCTCCAACCAACTAATGTTGCAAGAGATCATCCATTGGATTCTACCATTGGTGATATCTCAAGAGGTGTGCAAACAAGATCAAGATTGGCATCATTTTGTGAATATTTCTTATTTGTGTCATCCATTGAACCTAAGAAGATAGATAAAGCTTTAAAGGATGTTGATTGGGTAAATGGTATGCATGAAGAGCTAAACAACTTCACAAGAAATCAAATATGGGAGTTAGTTGAGAGGCCTAAGGATCATAATATGATTGGAACCAAGTGGGTCTTTCGCAACAAGCAAGATCAAGATGGGATAGTTGTAAGGAACAAAGCAAGATTAGTGGCTCAAGGTTACACTCAAGTTGAAGGTCTTGACTTTAGAGAAATATATGTCCCGGTTGCAAGATTGGCAGCAATTAGGATCTTGTTAGCATATTCTTGTGCTCACAATATCAAGTTATACCAAATGGATGTGAAGAGTGCATTTCTCAATGGGTACATCAATGAGCTTATATATGTTGAGCAACCTCCCGGTTTTAAAGATGAGAAGAAACTCAATCATGTTTACAAGTTGAGAAAGGCTTTGTATGGCTTGAAGCAAGCACCAAAAGCATGGTATGAGAGATTAAGGGATTTCCTACTCTCTAAGGGATTCATTATGGGCAAGGTTGACACCACTCTCTTCACCAAAAAGATTGGCAATGACTTGTTTGTGTTGTAAATCTATATTGATGATATCATATTTGGATCAACCAATCAAGATTTTTGTGAGAAGTTTGGAAAGATGATGGCAAGTGAGTTTGAGATGTCCATGATTGGAGAGCTTAGTTACTTTCTTGGTCTTCAAATCAAGCAAATAAAAAATGGAACATTTGTGAGTCAAGGCAAGTACATCAAATACATGCTCAAGAAGTTTGGAATGTATGATGCTAAAGCTGTTAGTACACCAATGGGGATAAATGGAAACTTGGATAGTGATGCTAGTGGCAACATGGTGGATTAAAAGATGTATCGGTCTATGATTGGAAGCCTACTCTATGTGATCGCATCAAGGCTGGATGTGATGTTTAGTGTATGCATGTGTGCTAGATTTCAAGCCTCACCAAGAGAGTTATTTGAAAGTCACCAAGAGAATATTGAGGTACTTAAGCATACATAAAATATTAGATTGTGGTATTTTAAAGGAGTAAGATTTGAGTTGATTGGATATTCGAACTCCGATTATGCGGGATGCAAAGTTGAGAGAAAGAGCACATCGGGCACATGTCAATTATTGGGAAGATCACTTGTATCTTGGTCATCAAAGAAGCAAAATAGTGTAGCACTTTTACCACCGAAGCGGAGTACATTTTGGCTGGTAGTTGTTGTGCTCAATTACTTTAGATGAAGGCTACCTTGAATGATTTTGGAATTAAGTTCAAACGAGTGTCATTGCTATGTGACAATGAGTGTGCCGTGAAGCTCACCAACAACCCGGTTCAGCATTCAAGAACAAAGCATATAGATGTCCACCATCACTTCATAAGAGATCACTAACAAAAATGGAACATTTGCATTAAGAGTGTGGGCACCGATGATCAACTTGCCGATATATTCACCAAGCCACTTGATGAGAAGAGGTTTTGCAAGCTAAGGAATGAATTGAACATACTTGACTTCTCAAATATGTGTTGATGCACCCCCATTATATGACATGCCTCTCCTTCGAGCAAAGAAAGGTAAAGTTGATTGGCATGTCATTCATCCATTGCTAAGGAATTGTTTAGTGCATCTAGTCATTTCTCTCATGTCTTAGGATCATTCATGAAAATTAAATGAATTTGATGCTTGTATGGTACCACTATTGCTTGTATGCTTGAAATAATTTAGTGGTAGCATATGACAAGTTTGTGGGTTTGTGAACCTAGTGTTTGACCTAGAAAATGAGTTATAAGTGTTTAACTCAATATAGTATAAGATAACCCTTATTTGAAGGTGTAAATAAGCTTGTCCTTGGATCAAACCGAGTTAAATATCTTTTGCAAATGATCTAGATTGAACCAAATTAGTAAAATGATCCTCACTTCACATGGTTTCACCCCAACCTATCTAAAATTTGAGCTCACCTTTTGTGCTAATTGTTGACAAAGGGGGAGAGAAATTCACAAAGATAGTAAGAGATAGGGGGAGCAAACAAATGAAATGACATTGTAAGGGGATCAATAAAATTTGAAGCACATAAGTAGGGGGAGCAAGCTCATAAACTTGTATGTTGTATTTGTATATGCATTACATATGTTTGCTTGTATGGCACAAGTTCTTAAATTTCCTATCCATGCTTGTGTGGTGTATGCTAGATTGTAGAAAATGATTGATGAAATGAAAAACTAGCATGCATAGGATGGCTAGATATTCCTTGATCTTTCACAAGTGGTACTAGAACAACCTTGCTTCTAATGTTGATCTCACGAGGTATCTAGTTTGTCTTTATTTTTCAAGTAGTATCTAGGAAATCATGGTGCTAAGGATGGTGTCCAAATGGCAACTCTGATTGGTATCATGCTTTAAAGGTCCATTCTTTACACCTTAGCATCATTTGGTAGTTATTACTCTCCCAAACTTTCTAATCTATGCATATGTGTAAGCTTTCAAATCCAAACTCTTAGCACTTATGTATGAGGAGTTAATACTACCAAATTGGGTTGATGAAACTTGTCCATAAGTTTTACACATGGTAATATGCTTGGGCAAGCAACATAAATCCAAAAAGATTTTATTGAATATCTTTGTGGAAAAGGTTGTCATCAATTACCAAAAAGGGAGAGATTGAAAGCCCTAATTTGGTTTTGGATAATTGATGAAACCTATGCACTAGCCTTTGTCATGAGTGGTGATATGAGCTAGGTTGGTGCAATCCAAGTATGGAGCATGGTGGCACTAAAGAGAAGGTGATGATCACATGAAATGATGAGATGGCCACATGTGATGATGATGAAGTGCTCAACTTGGAAAAGAAGAAAGAGAAAAATAAAACCATATGGGGATCAAGACAAAGGTATAAATAGAGGTTTTGTTTCGGTGATCAAGACACTATAGAGAGTGTGATCACATTTAGGGTAGATGGTTGTACTATTAAGAGGAGTTCTTAACTAGACAATTCGATCATCTAGTGCCACTAGGTGTTGGACTTCATGCATTGCATTTAGGCCTAGTGCACATCGGAGAGCAAGCAAAAATATTTATTGAAAATATTTTGAGAAATGCTAACTTGGCTCTAACATGTTTTGGGAAAACATTTTGAGGGTTAGCAACGCTTGCAAAGGAGTGTTAGACTACGTGTGGATCGAATCGAGAATAAAAAACGCAGCTAACGGAGGTGTTTGTCTCGGGTTGGTCATCATCCTAGGTGCGGTGGTGCACCGCCCTGGCCTGTCTCCGGTGACCGGCTAACCATGGCCGAGAGCAGCAAGGGGTGGTCACCGCCCCTACCCATGTACACCGCCACTGGCACGGCGGTGCACCGCTGTAGGGCGTCCGGCGCCACCGTCACTTTTCGATAGAAAGCAGAGGCAACCGAGGGGGCACCACCATGGTCACCGCCATGGTGACGACGTTGCACCGCCCTATTTTTCCAAAGAGGGACGGTTTCAGGAACTTAGCTGGGATGGTCACCGCCATCCCTAGGGCGGTGCCACCGCCATGCCATGTCTGATGACCAACAGCTAGTTTTCTAGTCGTTGGGAAGTGACCGTTGGGGCACCACCATCCCAGGGGCGGTGTGCCACCGCCGTGTCCGGTGCCCCCGCGCAAACAGCTCCAAGGGGGTACAATGGGCAAGGGGGTACAACGGGCTCTATTTACTTGTGTGGCTATAAATAGAGAGTGTGACCGACCTTGGCCACTCTCTTGACACCTCTTACACTTGTGCACACCCTTTACAAGCTGAGCAACACACTCCACTCACTTGTTCACTTGATTTCATCATCTTGAGTGAGATTGGAGAGCCTCTAGTGCATTGCATTGAGTTGCATCATCTTGTGGTACTAGTTGGGTGATTTGGGCTGGTTGTGAGCTTGTTACTCTTGGTGTTTGCCGACACCTAGACGGTTCGGTGGTTGGAGGATCGTTGAGCGGAGTTGGTGATTGTCTCCGGCCTCGATCTGTTGCTTGTGAGGGCTCGTGTGCCTTCTCCGACGAAGCGTCAAAGGCAAATCTAGTAAATTGCTCGTGTCATTGAGCTACCTCACTTGTGGGTAGATTCTTGCGGTGTCTAATTGTGTGGATAAGGTTCGTGCAACACCTCTTAGCTGCCGAACCACCAAGTGTTGGTTGACACAACGGGGACTAGTATGCCGGCAAGCACGTGAACCTTGAGAGAAAAAACTTGTGTCTCTTGAGTGGTTGGATTTCTCCCGGTGATTGGTTGCCTCCACATTGTGATTGGTTCATTTCTCAACGCGACGGTATAATCACTCTACTCACCTCTTTACATTCTTTACAAACTAGTTGTCAAGCTCTTTAGCGTAGTTAGTCTTTGAGAGCTTGTTTGTTTGGTTAGTGTGGCTCTTTAGTTAGTCTTTGAGAGCACACTAGCTCAGTGAGTAGCGACCTAAAGCTTGACATGTGTACTAGTGATCATAGCAACTAAAATTGTTGAGATAGATAATTTGCAACCCTTGTAGAGCTAGAGCAAAATTATATTATATCATTTGTTATACTAATCAATTACTCTCGTGCCTTGTAGAGTTTTTAAATAGATTATTCATCTCCGCTCTAGCCATATTAGTATCTTTTAGTGGGATGGGCGACGTGCAGGTAGGAGCTAGCCGCGGGGAAAGACATCAACGAGGCAGGGGCGTGGGCACGTGGCATCCGGATAAAGACGGATGCATGTGTCGGAGTATTATCGTTTTAGTATTCCTGGTCTTCCAAGTATGGATGAAAATGGTACGGATATTTATTCGACCGTCCGTTCGACCGAACAAATATGAACACTTATTCGGATAGTTACTCGGATATCCGGTTTTTTTTTCGGATACGGATACTAAAACGGATACCTTAGGCGGATATCAAATACGGATGTAATATCATCGATATCCGGCGGATATCGGATAATCCGGATAAGTATCGGATATATCCGGATATTTAAAAACGGATATTATCCGGATATTTATTCAAAATTTAAAAATCACAAATTTTAACCATCCAAACTATCTCAAATGGAAAGTTGACCAAAACAACAATTGTAGATCTTGATGAGTTGAACAAACTTGGTATTCAAAACTTTTCAATTTGAAGTCATTTAGAGTTCATAATACTAGAGTCAAAGTGTTGTTTTTTCATTTGACCAAATTTGACTTGGTCAAACTTGCTCAAATGAGACACTAAATGACCTCAGATGAAAAAACTTTGAATACCAAGTTTGATCATCTCAGCAAGATCTACAATTGTTACATAGCTCATTTTTCCATTTGAAAAAGTTTTATCAAACACTAGTCATAAATTCTTGAATCTCATATAGATTTTCTGAAACTATGTCACACACTTGTGAAATTTGAACTATATTTTATTCAAACTTTCTCAAATGAAAAAATGGCCTATATAAGGATTGTATATCTTGATGAGATGAACAAATTTGGTATTCAAAACTTTTCAATTTGAGACAATCTAGGGTTCCGAAAACTAGTTTGTACACGTCGAAATTTAAAAATCACAAATTTGAACCGTCCAAACTATCTCAAATGGAAAGTTGACCAAAACAAAAATTGTAGATCTTGATGAGTTGAACAAACTTGGTATTCAAAACTTTTCAATTTGAAGTCATTTAGAGTTCATAATACTAGAGTCAAAGTGTTGTTTTTTCATTTGACCAAATTTGACTTGGTCAAACTTGCTCAAATGAGACACTAAATGACCTCAGATAAAAAAACTCTGAATACCAAGTTTGATCATCTCAGCAAGATATACAATTGTTACATAGCTCATTTTCCCATTTGAGAAAGTTTTATCAAACACTAGTCACAAATTCTTGAATCTCATTTAGACTTTCTGAAACTATGTCACACACTTGTGAAATTTGAACTACATTTTGTTCAAACTTTCTCAAATGAAAAAATAGCCTATATGAGGATTGTAGATCTTGATGAGCTGAACAAACTTGGTATTCAAAACTTTTCAATTTGAGACAATCTAGGGTTCCGAAAACTAGTTTGTAAGCATCGAAATTTAAAAATCACAAATTTGAACCATCCAAACTATCTCAAATGGAAAGTTGACCAAAACAAGAATTGTAGATCTTGATGAGTTGAACAAACTTGGTATTCAAAACTTTTCAATTTGAAGTCATTTAGAGTTCATAATACTAGAGTCAAAGTGTTGTTTTTTCATTTGACCAAATTTGACTTGGTCAAACTTGCTCAAATGAGACACTAAATGACCTCAGATGAAAAAACTCTGAATACCAAGTTTGATCATCTCAGCAAGATCTACAATTTTTACATAGCTCATTTTCCCATTTGAGAAAGTTTTATCAAACACTAGTCACAAATTCTTGAATCTCATATAAACTTTCTGAAACTATGTCACACACTTGTGAAATTTGAACTACATTTTGTTCAAACTTTCTCAAATGAAAAAATAGCCTATATAAGGATTGTAGATCTTGACGAGCTGAACAAACTTGGTATTCAAAACTTTTCAATTTGAGACAATTTAGGGTTCCGAAAACTAGTTTGTAAGCATCGAAATTTAAAAATCACAAATTTGAACCGTCCAAACTATCTCAAATGGAAAGTTGACCAAAACAAGAATTGTAGATCTTGATGAGTTGAACAAACTTGGTATTCAAAACTTTTCAATTTGAAGTCATTTAGAGTTTATAATACTAGAGTCAAAGTGTTGTTTTTTTATTTGACCAAATTTGACTTGGTCAAACTTGCTCAAATGAGACACTAAATGACCTCAGATGAAAAAACTCTGAATACCAAGTTTGATCATCTCAGCAAGATATACAATTGAGCTCATTTTTCCATTTGAGAAAGTTTTATCAAACACTAGTCACAAATTCTTAAATCTCATCATGAGACTTTCTAAAACTATGTCACACACTTGTGAAATTTGAACTACATTTTGTTCAAACTTTCTCAAAATGAAAAATGGCCTATATAAGGATTGTAGATCTTGAATCCATGACCATGACTCTATGAGACCCATGAAGCAATGTGCTTGGCTATTTCTACTCATGCTGCCAAGATTAGTGCTTATATGATGTTTGATGTATGATGTATACGTATCTTTATCTTATTTGTTGCTTTACTCTTTAGTCTTTCGGCTTAATCTAGATGGATTATGGACTCATAGAGTGGTGTAATGGTTTGCATGACGTATGATATATATATATATATATATTGCTTTTACTCAATACGATATTTGGCATACCGGATACTCATTGGGTATCCGTAATCGAAGTCAATCCGTATATGATAAAGACGCTATGCGAATGAATGTCAGAAATATGAAAACAAATATAATATAAGTGATATCCGTTCGTATCCGATCCGTTTTCATCCCTACTTCCAAGGACAAAGGTTCCCTGTTTCAAGAGATGAGAATTTTTGGAACCTGGCATCGAGATGCAAATTTAAACGCGACAGCGCACGCAATGCAATTTTTTTATGGAACAACACACGCAATTAAGGAATGAATAACAGCCCAGCATATGTAAACAACTCTAGCTCTACATTGCATAAATAAATAAAAAATACCATATCCATTTATGCATGTCAGTTATGAGCCAAAAGAAGCAGGTTTCTTTTTTTATGTGGCATACATGTTAATTTGTGTGTAACAAAATTAAAAATACATGGAAATTGTTTTGCAGAAACAATATGACTGCTATATATTAATGTTATTATTATGTTGTAAAAAACAAGAAGGATGTTATTATATTTTTATACTACCTTATAAGGTTGGGAACTGCTCCGGTACTCCTCCTTCTTAAAAACAAACAAGCTCTAAGAAAAATATAACATCTAAAAGCAATCAATTTAATGAATTAACATTTTTATTATTTTGCAAATGGGTTCCGCATGGGCTGAGCCCGTCCAAGCCTAGCCCGAGGCCAGCCCTGATCCAGAGGTGAAGTCAAGTTTGTCCAGCTCTCCGTCTTCACGCCGCCATTTCCCTCGCGTCTGCTCCCTCCTCCGATCTGCAGAAGAAGCCTAGGAGCTCCCTCCTCCGGTCCCTTGCGGCGGCCATTCCCGAGCAGCGGCGGCCGGCGGACCGAGCCAAGTGTGGCACCTCTGTCCCCCTCCTCCTCCGATCCCATTTGCTGGCAGCCAGCAGATTCCCGCGGTGCAGGGCACACCGGCCAAGGGAGGCGTCCGCTCGCGCCCCTGTGAGCCGGGAGCCGGCAGGTTCGGTGGCTACGTTCGATTCGGCGTCAAATTTATAAGAAGAGTGAAGTACTCGCCGCTGTCTCTTCGGGGACATCCTCTAAGAAAAAGTACTCGCCGCTGGCCGCTCACACAAGGATACTTAAGACACCACACTACATCACCCCAGTGAAATTATATAGAGATACACATGAACAAGTCTTCATGGAAATCAATCAATACAGTCAGCAGGTCAAGATGAACTTACTAGATAACAGCTGCACAAAAGTTTACAATTTGTTTATAAGTATTTGCTGTCGTCCGGAAGGAATTAGTTTCAGTAGCCTATAATTTGCTTCCTAACACAAATGTAGTAGAGACGTAGAGTCCATGAGAACCAATGCACTATTTTGACATAAGTCCACAATGCTTGGAAAAACAAGAAAAACAAGGGTGCGATTCAGCACTTAACTGTGATGGAATTCATTACTCACATACTCAACAATTGCTTAGAACACCACCTCCAAATTTGAGTTGCTAAAAAAAACACCTCCAAATTTGTGGATCAGGATCATGAATATAAAGTGGGGAAAATAAAAAAAAAATACAAGCAGATTTCTGGCCATTTTATTCTTTGGCCTAGGCTGCTAACTAAACAAGAACGAACCCTATTCTCTAACCAACAAGCACATGAGCACAATGCCATCTGTACATATCTTCTGTCCTGCACCTGGTTTCTGATTTTTGGCCATCATTGCAGATAGAAACAACTACCACTTGCATTGCATAAGATCAGCAAGGCAGCTGTTGGTTCACTTGGTACTAAGATATTGCATGTCTTTAAGGTAGCGTCTAGCAGCTGCATACAAAGGCAACCATGTTAATGTTTGCAATGTTCTGAATATTATACCGGTCATTGTAAAATACATGGATGCAAGGCGTCCCCAACTGAGGTACTTACACCAGGATGCCGCCGCAACATAGAAGAGTATTGCTAGTTAAATCTTCAGGTTCAAGTGTGCAATGCAAGATTCAGAAAATTGCGGTAAGTAATCAATTTATGACAACTTGGTGATCAGCTCTTGGTACAATATTAAATTGCTATACACTGAGATTGACTGATATATCAGAAAAGTCTGGTATCGTTAAGCTACATACACACAGCTAGTTATACCTTTTTCTGAATAATAACTAATGAATAGCTGCCAGATGTCAATAGCCTTAAATCAATTCTTTCGACAGATCTTAAGCAAAACAGACTCTGTGACCCACTCTTTGTTATATCATGATAAACTATATTTTTTAAGAAGTTCACTCACCTATTATTTCTATCTCATGCAACATGAACAAGAGAAACAAAAGTACAAGATACCAAAAAGTAGATACAACACCATTTCCGCCTATTCCACCGATGCAGTGGCTGTCAGAAAAAGTCCATACAGGGACTAGAGCTGCATCTCCTAAACATAGAGCACTTGGGGAAAAATCACTGGAGGTGGGCCGTGCAGATAGGATCAAAGATGCTTTGCACTCAGTCAGAACGCAGGTTGCTGAAACCATTCAGGCAAGAAGCCAAGGAACATTAGTTTCTAGTGAGAATGTTAATGCCAATGTCTCTTACAGAGACGAAACAAAATGCTCTGAATCTGAAGAAACGAGACATTCGCAGCCATACCGAGTCAGAGAAGATGTTGTACAGGCTTCAGAAGGCATTGCTCTCAAGGTTGGAGAGTTTCCTGTGCCTGCAATACTTTACCTACGGACGCAGGAACAAGCAGACACATGTTTCCAACATGAAGGCAGATAACAATTTGGTAGTGGACATTCTGACAACGGTTCAACAGAGAAGTGAAGCGAAGAGCACGAGGCTTCAGATAGCAGCAGCAATCTGCAGAACGAGAGTGTCTTCTTCTCTGCGGTACAAGAGCTAGCGAAGCTGTCCCCTCCTCCTTCAGTGCCAAGGCCCAAATATTCACTGCTCGGTGCTGGATCTGGCGGCTCCCGGCTCACAGGGGCGCCGGCGGCTCGTTGGCGTGAGGGGGGCGCAGACAGGCGCCTCCTGGCCGGTGGCCCGGCGGCTCGCGGGTCTTCCTCCCCGGCGACGACGGCGCCACCGAACCTGCCAGCAAATGGGATCGGGGGAGGAGGGGGAAGAAGGTGCCACACTTGGCTCGGTCCGCCCGCCGCCGCAAGGGACCGTAGGAGGGAGCTCCTAGGCTCTGCAGGGATCGGAGGAGGGAGCAGACGCGTTTGAGTTCTGACGCGAGTGAAACGGCGGCGTGAAGATGGAGACCTGGACAAACGTGACTTCACGTCTGGATCACGGCTGGCCTCGGGCTGGGCTTGGACGGGCTGAGCCCATGCGGAACCCAGTTGCTAAATAATAAAAAATATTAATTTATTAAATTGGCTGCTTTGATATGTGTGCAGTTTTTCGAAAGAGGAGTACGGAGCAGTTTCCCGTAAGGTTTTTCAATTCCGAAATCACATGCACATTTCAGGAATTCTAAGCGAGGTTTCTCCGTAATTTGCAGCAAAATTATATGATACAAAGGCCACATGGGACTCCACAGTTCCAGTCTTTCAGATGCTATTTCCTGATACAAAGTATATATCACAAGTGCCATGTGAACTGTATAGTGAATTGTGTCCTCAACTCTTTTAGCATACTGACGACGCCTAATACTCATTTGCACCTGATCTTATGCACCCTGTGTGTATCAAGTGCAATGAAGCCATACATCTACTTTTACTAGGATCATGCTCGTGCGTTGCAATGGGAATAAAATAATATTACAGTAATTTTAAGTTTAATTATGCATATTAGCCTGTGAGTGTTATTTCTTTATGTGATTACAGTATTTCACCAGATTTCTCCATAAGGGAACCTGTGTTGTATAGAGATATAATTTTCGATGTGGAAGAGTTTGTTTCTGAAACGGTTTTTTTCTGTTGTATCTTTTTTTAGCAAACTCTTTTTTGCCGTATTTTTTTGGAAACGGGGATGTGGAAGAGTTTGATTTTTTTTGCCTTGTATATGTTTTTTTGGAAACGTTTTTTTGCCGTATTTGATTTTTTCGGTTTGGAAACGGGGAGGTTGGTTTTTTTACGGTGTTTTTTTTGCCGTGGGGCAGGGCGACGCAGACGATAGCTGTAGGGATTTTTTAGGTGTAGATAGATAGATAGAAGATAGTTATCTATGTGGACGTGGCGATCGCGTACACAATGATCGTCTCCCTTTTTAGGTGGTCCGATTCGGATTGCTTGTGGACAGGCTAAGACTGATCTAGAATTTTTCTTTTGGCCAAGACCAATCCGGATTTTGCATGTGGGCATACACTTGCACTGTATATCGGGGGGCAGCGTCCGGAATTTTCTTTTTGGCAAGACCGATCAACGTATTCTCGGGGGGGCAAGCGTGTACCCTCTAAGGTTTTTTAGGTGGTACTAATTGGCGACGTGGGGTGATCGCGTAATTGATCACGATTGTTATGGGAATTGATTTTTGCCTTTTCTGATTTACTGTGGTTGTTATGGGGATTGAGCTGATCGCATGGAGCGAGTGCACGTTGCCTTCCTGATCTGATCGCATGTAGGGAATTGATTTTTGCCTTCCTGATTTGCTGCGGCTGTTATGGGGATTGAGCTGATCGCATGGAGCGAGTACACGTTGCCTTCCTAATCTGATCGCATGGAGCGATTTTGGTGTAGCACCTGTGGACGGAATAGTTATGAATGTTTTAGCTGTAGAGATGACAAAATCGGCTGACGTCATATGTTGACATTATTTGCTCAGTGGGGAAAACAATGTGTAAGTTCAATTTTTGAAAAGGGAAAAGAGTAACGAGAATTTTCATCTAAAAAAGTACATGTGTGCTCTTTATTTTTTTTGCCAATTAATTTATTATTCAAAAACTATCCTAAATATTAGCTGATAATATATTTATATTTTAGTTATACTATGTATCGAGTGGCCCAATTGCTGCAAGTCGTAGTATGATTCAGAGGTGTATGTGTGGCCCACAACGTATCATCCGACAAAACATGTTCTTTTTCTGGCAATTAAAAAACTAACCTGTTGGTGTGAAAAGTGACGAACAAGTAAATAGTTGTAGTTTTGTCGCGCCTTTTAATCGGATGTGGCCTAACACTCAATGACACATAATCTATATTGGTTCAGGCAATGGGCCCTACATCCAGTTGAGGTCGGTCGATGACTTTATTCCCAAATCCAGGTGCTCGAAGTTTGCTATGGGGTTATAAACGAATAGGAATGAGAAAGGGGTGTTAGAGGCCCGGTCAGACTCTGAACCGGGTGGCCGAGAATGACGGGGGCTCTAACGTATACTAAGTATTGGAGCGTATGCTCTGTGTCTCTAAAGCTGGTTGAGCTGTTGTGTTCTCGAGTCATCGAGAAAGTCTGAGAGAGAGAGAGCCAGCCTCCTTTTCCAGGAGAGACCGCATCCCCTTTTATAGTTGAAAGGGATGGCCTTACAAGTCAGAGAGAAAGAGAGAAAGTGTATACGTGTGTTGCTTAGTCTTGTTGCTCATGCCATCGGGTACGGGATGGCTGCCAGCGTCCACAATATTGTTTATGCTCAGATGCGTCCAGCAGGCTCTACCGTGTTCGCCTGGTACGGTAAACATCGGCGCCTACAATACTGTTTGTGGACTGACGCATCTGGAAGGTTGTATAGTGTCTGTCTGTCATGACCTGAAGGCACCGTCTTGCAGGTGCGCAGGGTACGGTCCTCGGTATTGTAGTTGACTTGAGCGTCTTACCTTATCTGCTCCGCCTGCTCCCCAGGGCCACACCGAGTGGGCGTCCCCGGTCGATCGTTCCTAGTCATCCTCGATCATGCCGGTCGGGAAAGAGCAGCGAGCAGAGGTCCGGCGTATCCTTGGTCGGGAAAAGAGGTCGGGCGAGGCGGAGCCCGCAACCCAGAGGTTGGGCGAGTGCGGGGCCTGCCCCCAGAGGTTAGAGGTGCTGGTTGGGGACCGAATCGTGGTCTTGGCCTATAATTGTGTATCTGGACCGGCCCAGACATGTGTTGTCGTTGCACCGTCTGCTAGGCCGAGTTTTGTAGGGAAGCGGGTCCATTGGGGACCCCGGGTTTATGAACCCAACAGGAGCCCCCGAGCCCCTTTGGGTCCATTGGGGACCCCGGGTTTATGAACCCAACAGGAGCCCCCTCGTTGGGCTCGGTAGGGGTCGGTCGAGTTTCACGCGTTAGCTTGTCCATGGTTTCCGTAACCGGAGGGGTTGAGCTAACGTCGCTTGCCTCGATGGCTCGAGTGATGCGCTCGGTGAGCTCACTAATTGGTATGTCCAAGTGGAATTCGAGTCCGTCGTTCGTAACGGGGTTGGCATAGCCCTCATGTGGCATTCCACTACTCCTTAACCCACCCCCCAGCAGATGCCCGAGCCATTCCGGAGACTGACTCAAGTGGCCCGCTGGCCTCCCCTCGATGGAGATTCTATGGGCATGGCTCGAGGTCAGCATCGAACGAGAAGGTCGAGATGACCCTGTCTGCTTCTGAGCGGATCGGGCAAAGGCCACTAGGGCTCATCTGCATTTTCTCCCCTGGCTCTGTTTGATGCAAGGCGGCCTCGAGCCCTTCGTGGGCCAGCCTTCGAAGCCCAGTCGGTCGCCGCTCATATCGAATGAGACGACTACCGCTTTGTGACGCGACGCGAAGCGTTGTGATGCAACAATTGCATATGCAATGCTTGGATATATGGGATGAATGTATGGATGAATGTATGAATACATGCATGAGAATGAATGAATGTATGAATGCATGCATGAGAATGGATGAATGAATGATCATGCACTAGAAAAGTAGAATGGGGGTTGGTAAAGTTACCTCGATGGCTCGAGTGACGGGTTTGGGGAGCTCCTATCGGATATATCTGAGTGGAATCCAGGCCCGTTGTTCGTCACAGAGTCGGCATAACCCGCATGGGGAATCCCACTGCTCCTTACCTGTCTCTCGGTAGCCGCCCGAGCCATCCGATCAACTCGTGTGACCCGCTGGCCTCTCCTCGATGGAGATTCCGTCGGTGGGCTGGAGACGGTCAAAGTGGTTGGCGGTCGGAGCGTGGAGGCGCTAGCCCAGTCCCTTGAGGAGCAATGCACTCTCAAGGGAGAGCTCGACCAGCTTCGCAACATTGCGCAGGTGATGGTCTCCGAGGTGCTTGGGTCAGGACCGAGCACCAGTATGCCCGCCATCTAGCTGGTGGGGGTCCCGAATGAAGTTTGAGCGCTCATCTCTGATGGCATGTTCTACGCGATGTCGGGGTGCTGACCTCGATGGTGACCCACCACCTTGATCTGGACTTCATGGCCATAGGTGGTCGCTGAGTAGGTCACCGCGCAGTGGGTGATGGAGGCTTGCCGTTCGACCGTGGCTGGGAAGACGTCGTCCAACCTATGGAGGAAGCGAAGGCCAGGTCGGAGGCGAGCGTTGTCCGACCCCCAACCGGGTCATGGCGGGGTGTGATCGGTCGGGACGTTAAAGCGCAAGTTACATAGGGTAATCAAATGAATGAAATGCCCTTTCGTTTGGGCGACACACTTTCATTTGGGTGAAAAGTATTACTACATGATAGTAAAAAAGGAGGGTGGTATCGCACCCCCATGGATCCCCCGAGCGACCTAGGCTAAGAGTGCTCAGGCTGGGGTGTTGTAGGAGCAAACGTTGAATGGAAATAAGTGGTAAGACCGTGCTTTAGGGAAAGAAATGACGTAACTGTTCGATGTTCCATGTGTTTGAAAGAACATTGTCGTTGTCGTCCTTTAGCCGGTAGGCACCTAGTTGGATCACCTCGGTCACCGCATACGGCCCTTCCCATGGTGGAGAGATCTTATGTTTCTCTTTGATTAACTAGGTCCTCTGAAGTACGAGATTACCGACCTCGAGGATCCTCCCCCTAATTTTTCTTTCATGGTACCTGCGGAAAGTTTGCTGGTAACGAGCAGAGCGGATGATGGTCATCTCATGAGCCTCCTCAAGCAGGTCAACCACGTCCTGCTGAGCCTCCACGGCTCAGTCTCGGTCGAAAGCCTTTACTCTTGGGGCGCCGTGACCGAGATCGGATGGTAATACTGGTTCGGCTCCGTATGATAGGAAGAAAGGGGTGAATCTTGTGGACTGGTTTGGGGTCGTTCTTAGGCTCTAGAGGATCACTGGGATCTCTGCAACCCATCGCCCGACATACTTTTTTAGTCAGTCGAAGATGCAGGGCTTAAGTCCTTGGAGGACCATGCCATTGGCCCATTCGACCTGACCGTTAGTACGCGGGTGTCGGGGACCCATTCTAGGGTACCCAAAGAGGATGGGCTAATGGTCGTTAAACGTTAATCCATCCAGGCAGTCGAGGGTGCGACTATAGCTCTAGACGACCCCTAGCACGTAGGCTCCACCTCGCCCGACCTCTGAGGGCGGACTTCGCCTCGCCTGACCTCTAGGGGCTGGCTCTGCCTCACCCGACGTCTGAGGGCTGGCTCCGCCTCGCCCGTCGTCTGAGGGCTGGCTCTATCTCGCCCGACGTCTGAGGGTTGGCTCCACCTCGCTCGACCTCTAGGGGCTAGCTCTGCCTCGCTCGATGTCTGAGGGTGGACTCCACCTCGCCCAACCTCTAGGGGCTAGCTCCACCTCGCCCAACGTCTGAAGGCTGGTTCGGCCTCACCCGACGTCTGAGGGCTGGCTCCGCCTCGCTCGACGGAGTCCCATACCGCCGCTAACCACTCCAGGACCAAGAGTATGGCCTTGGGTCAAAGCTCTAACATCAGAGAAGAGACCGGCACGCCTGATGCTACTCATGGCCCTGATGGGCCATACCAGAGGATTCACATCAAGAACAGCGTTGAGCGAACCAACACTATTCCACCTAACCCCCATACGAACGCTGATAGGTACGTTAGTTCACCACGATGTCCACCAGGACAGAGTGGAGCGCTACGACTAGGAGACGACGCCTGCACATGGCGCCAGTGACGGACAGGGCCATGACGTGAAGCTGTCCCTGTTGACGTTTGTAGGGTCGACAAGACCCACTTGAAGGGGAAGAAGGACTCGGCGACCCTAAAGGACTTCGTCTCCCTCTCGTTCTCCTCTCTCCCTCCGCTGTAACCCCTGCTTTCCCTTAGCCAATAAAAGGGAAAGCAGGGTGTCCCCTAAGGGGGGTCGAAATGACTAGCATCGCAACACATCACACTCGAACCCTAAACATATAGCTGAGCGATAACCAAGCTCTCATCACTCGTTTGCTCCCTTCACCAGAGATAAGGGACATGCCCCTCTCTCGACCGTTTGAAACCCCTACTATGAACTTTTAGTGCTAGTAACATCAGCAGCAGCAACGAACTAGACGTAGGGACTTTCTACCCGAACCAGTATAAACCTCATGTCCTCTTAGCACACCATCTGAGCTAGACATGCGATATTACAAATTTACTAGTTGGTGTTTACTCGAAACACCGACAGTGGGCGTCCGACCAAGGCCCAATCGATCCTGATGTCGTATCCGTCACAGAAGTCTAGGAACTTCTTCCTGGTGAAGTTTGTTCCGTGGTCGGTGATGATATAGTTAGGGACACCAAACCAATAGATGATGTCGAGGAAGAACTTGACCGCATCTTCCAAGTGGATATTGGTGATGGGCTTCGTCTCTATCCACTTGGTGAATTTGTCCACTACTATGAGTAGGTGTGTGAAGCCACCTAGGGCCTTTTTGAGGCCCCACACTACGAATGGCCAGGGGATGGGCATGGTCTGAAGCTCCTACGCCGGCAGGTGAGTTTGTCGAGTGTAGAACTATCATCCTTCACAACTGCGGACAACCTCCTCTGCGTCTCGGAGTGTAGTGGGCCAGTAGAAACCTTGGTGAAAGGCTTTCCCGACCAGTGACCTCAGGGATGCGTGATGTTCATAGATTCCAGCGTGGACCTCAAGGAGGAGCTATTTCCCCTGGTTGGTCGAGATGCACTTCATGAGTACACCTGACGGACTCTGTTTGTAAAGCTCATCACTGATGGCGACGAACGTCTTGGCGCGTCGAGCGATTCATTGTGCTTCAATCATTTTTGGTGGGATAACCTCCTCGAGGAGGTAGGCGAGCAGTGGTGCTCTCCAGTCGGTCAGATCGACTGCCATCATGGCGATGTTGCTAGGGGACGTTGCCATGGAGGCGCCAAAGTCAGAGCCCCCGAGCACTTGGTCGGTGTCGGGGCATGTTGGGGGGTTGGAGCCCCCGAGTACCAGATTGGTGTTGGAGTGCGTCTGGGTCGGATCCTCCAGAACATGGGTAGACGGCTCATGGAGATCGTTGATGAAGACCCCATCTAGAGACAGAACTCGCCTGGCGGCCAATTTCACGAGGAAGTCGGCGGCATCGTTGTCCTTTCGGGGGACATGATGCAGTTCGATCCCTCGAAACTTGTCCTCAAGCTTGCGCACCTCCTGGCAGTATGCTGCCATGAGAGGGCTCTTGTAGGAGGACTCCTTCATGACTTGGTCGACGATCAACTCTGGGTCACCGCGGACATACAGCCGTGTGGCACTAAGCTCGATGGCGATGCACAGTCCGTTGATGAGGGCTTCATACTCCACGACATTGTTTGAGGCTAAAAAATGGAGACAGGTCGCATGGCGGTGCCTGTTCCCATCTGGGGAGATCAGAACCACTCCAGCCCCCGAGCCAAGTGCCATGACTGACCCATCAAAGTACATCGTCCAGTACTCATGGGTGATGTCCGAGATCAGGAGCTGGATGTCCATCCATTCGGCGATGAAGTCAGCGAGAGCCTGAGACTTAATAGCGGTGTGAGGAATATACCTAATGTTGTGGCCCATGAGCTTGAGAGCCCATTTGGAGATTCGTCCCACGGCATCACAATTGCAGACAATGTCTCCCAGCGGGTACGAAGTGATGACGTTGACTTCGTGATCGGTGAAGTAGTGCAGGAGCTTCTGGGTCGCCATCAAGACAGCGTATAGAAGCTTTTAGACCTAGGAGTAGCGAACCTTGGCGTTAGCGAGTACCTCATAGACAAAGTACACTGGTCATTGGACCTTCAAGGGGTGTCCTAGCTCCTCCCTCTCGATGATGAGGGTGGCACTCACAACGTGGTTGCTTGCCGTGATGTAGAGGAGGAGAGATTCTCCCCGTTTGGGAGCGAAGAGGATTGGGGCCGACGTTAGTGATGCTTTGAGGCTTTCCAAATCCTACTGTGCCTCCTCTATCCAGACAAATACGTCTGTCTTCTTGAGAAGTTTGTAGAGAGGCATCCCCCATTCGCCTAGTCAGGAGATGAACCGACTCAGGGCTGCTAGACAGCCGGTGAGCCTTTGCACGCCCTTGATGTTGCGTATAGGGCCCATGTTGGAGATGGCCATGATTTTTTTGAGGTTGGCTTTGATGCCGCGCTCGAACATGATGTATCCGAGCAGCTTCCCCTTCGGAACCCCGAAAACACATTTCTCTGGATTCAATTTAACACTGAACCTTTAGAGGTTCGCGAATGTGGCGGTCATGTTTGCGATCAGGTCGCTAGCTTTAGCCGTTTTCACCACTATGTCATCAACATAGATGGTGATTGTTGGTTTTGGCCACTTGACTTCGTCAAGTTGGTCGGGCAGGTTGATTTGGTTGGTGAAGCATCGCTGCATGCACCGTTGATAGGTGGCGCCAGTGTTCTTCAGACCGAAAGGCATGGTTATGTAACAGTACAAACCATACGGGGTGATGAAAGAAGTCACGACCTGATCGAACTCTTTCATCGTGATCTGGTGGTAGCCTGAATAGGCATCCAAAAAAGAGAGGATTTCACATCCTGAGGTGGAGTCGACTATTTGGTCTATGCGTGGCAAAGGAAAATGGTCCTTCAAACACGCCTTGTTGAGGCCCGTATAATCAACACACATTCTCCATTTTCCATTCTTGTTTTTGACTAGAACAGGATTAGCTAGCCAGTCGAAGTGGTATACCTCTATGACGAATCCGACTGCCAGAAGTTTGGCGATCTCCTCGCCTATGGCCCTGCGCCTCTCATCGTCAAAGCGGCGTAGGCGTTGCTTGGCGGGCTTTGAGCCCGGGACGACACGTAGTGCATGCTCGGCGACCTCCCTCGGATGAGCAGGAAGATGAGATGGAGCTTCTGGCCAAAGCAATTGGCCCTAGATACTACGGCGAGGACGACACCGGCGGCGAGCAGTCGACGAAAAAACTCCGAAATGACGACGGCGTGCTCCTATTTATAGCAAGAAGGAGGGCGTGCGATGTTGACAGCACACGGGCGAACTCACCACGGAGGTATTGGCGTGTCACTGCGCGTGAAAGCGGCGAAATCCGATCGGCGGTGATCTCCGCGTGGCACCGGCGGCAAGCAGAGAGGTGGAGTTTGATTTTTGAAAAATTTACAGAACTACCACTGCATCCATTTTCTCAAATTACTCACAAATTTTCTAAAGAAGATGAAAATCTCCAAAAATGAAAGTTGTTTAATTTTTCAAACTCTACAACTTTGCTTCTAGAAATATTTTCAAATTCTACCTCTATTTTGAAATTTGAATTTGGGGTGCATTTGAGCATTTGAATAATTTCAAAATTACTCCAAATTTTATATGTAAACTTGAAAAACTTTGAATACCAAAGTTGATCCTTATAAAATAAGCTCCAACTTTGCTTTTTGTCACAACCCCAAATTCCAAATGGATTTTGAAATATTCAAAAGGGGCAAAAAGGACTTTTATAAATTGAATTTGAATTCAAATTTGATTTGTCTTCCTTTTACTTAAATTTTGATTTTTGACCAGTAACATGGCCCATTAGGGTTATTTGAGTCAAAAGACACATGGCCTCACTTGATCACATGAAATTTGACCCTTGTGGTCATGATCTTTATTTAGGGTTTTGAATCGCATCACATGAAATAGCAACATTATGAAATAAAGCTTATTAGTGAATGCATTCAAAATTTTCTACTTTATGAATGCTTTGCAATGCATATGATGACATGCCAAGTTTTAGTTCTAGGTCCAAACACCAGAGGTGTTACATGCCTGGCATCTCGGAAGCCTTCCACGCGAAGACATCACGATTTGCGTGTAGAAAGTCGGCGAGCTCACTTTCCTATTTGGCTGGGAGCTTGGTCCCGACCCGAATCGTCTTGGTCGGGTCGATGGGGTCGATCTCCAGCGCCTTGGTTTTTTCGGTTGGAGAGAAGGCACTTGAGGAGGTTGGCTCATTGCAGTTGGGGACTGCTGGAGTCACCAAATTCTCGAGCTCCGGGAGCTCGGTGGAGTTGATGACGACAGTGGCAAGCTCGTAATGCTCGCGATCGCACATGTAGGCATGCAAAAAGGTGCTACCCACGATGATGACGCCGTTCGATACCAGCATCTTCAGCTTGAGGTAGGTGTAGTTGGGGATCGCCATGAACTTGGCGTAACGTGACCGCCCCAAGATGGCGTGGTAGGATCTCGGAAAGTCCACCACCTCGAAGGTCAGGACCTCCGAGCGAAAGTTGGCTCGGTCGCCAAACGTGACGGGCAAGTCGATCTACCCGAGTGGGTATGCCTGCATCTCTGGGATCATGCCATGGAAGGGAGAGCTCACTGGGCGAAGCTCCGACCGGGGGATGCGCATGGCATCAATGGTGTCGATGTAGAGAATGTTGACGCCGCTGCCTCCGTCCATCAGCACCTTGGTGAGACGCTTCTTGTGGATGATGTGGTCAACGACGAGCGGGTAGCGACCTAGTTGGGCGACATGGGAAGGATGGTCTCTTTGATCAAAAGTGATCGGGGAGTCTGACCAGCTAAGGAAAGAGGGGATGGCTGACTCAGTGGCGCATGTCTTTCTATAGCGTACCTTGTGCTAGCGCTTGGAGTGGATGGCATTGGATCCCTCAAAGATCATGAGGCATTCCTCAGGGTCGGGGAAGCAGTATTCATCCTTGCCCACGTGCCTCCCTTCTTGGCCACGTCCTCCTTGTCTTTCCCTTCCTTTGGCTTGCCGGCATGCCGCGGGAAGCGCTTGAGGAGCTCGCAGTCCTTATAGAGGTGTTTGACGGGATAGGCATGGTTGGTGCATGGACTCTCCATGAGCCTGTTGAAATGGTTGAGCTGGCCCTGCTGGGGCTACTTGACTACGTGGTCAGCCACGGTGACCAAAGCTGGGTTGGCCGATCGGCGCCGATTCTTCTTGTTCTTCTTGCCCCTTTGTGTGGAGGGGCCCTCGCCTTGGTCCTCACGCTTGGCCTTGCCCCTGCCCCGACCACTGCTGAAGACCGCCTCAACCACCTCCTCGCTGGAGGTGTGGTTTTGTGGCGATGTCAAGCAGGTCGCGGGTGTTATGGGGCTTTACACAGTCGAGCTTGTGGATCAGGGACTTGCAGGTCGTAATAGAGAGGAACACGATGACGATGTCTGCGTCGACGACATCAGGAAGGGAGTTCCACTGCTTTGAGAACCTATGGATGTAATCCTGTAGGGACTCATTGGGCTCTTGCTGGTAGCTCTTGAGGTCCCAGGAATTCTCAAGATGGACATAGGTCCCCTAGAAATTTTCGACGAAGACCCTCTTGAGATTCGCCCAGTCGCGGATGCTGTCGGGCAGAAGGAATTCGAGCCATGCTCGAACATACTCCCCCACGCAGATGGGGAGGTACTAGATGATGAAGTAGTCATTATCCACTCCCTCGGCTCGGGAGGTGAGCCGGAAGCCTTTGAGCCATATACCGGGGTTCGTCTCCCTGGTGTACCTAGCGATATTGGTGGGCGGTCGCAAGCGCTGTGGGAACGACGCTTTCTGAATGTGGTGATCGAAGGCCCATGTCCCTGGGTCATTGGGGCTAGGGCTCTGGTCGTTCGGTCGGCCGCTGTGGGGGGATATACCCCCCGGTATCCATAGAACAAGACATGGGCCACACCACCAGGGGAGGTCCAGCCCATAAGATCAAGGCCTATAGTGCTCGGCTCTGGTCGGCGTGCACCACAAGGCAATCAGAAGAATCTTGAAGATAGAGAATGATATGTTCGAATATTATAGATGTCGTATTCTTTGTAAATACTTACCATATAGCCGAATAGATCTAGATCTGACTGACTTATAACCCTGCCCCCGGACTATATAAGGCAGGTAGGGAGCACCCTCAAAATCATCTCATATTCAATACAATCCAACCAAGACACATGACGTAGGGTATTACATCGATCAGACGATCCGAACCCGCTACTACAGGATGGTCTTGTTGTCCCGGGCGGTAACGGCCTTTAGTCCCGGTTACCGCGCCGGGACAACGATTCCGGGGCTAAAGGTGGAACCTTCAGTCCTGAGTCATCGAGCCGGGACTAAAGAGGGACCTTTAGTCCCGGTTGGTGTTACCAACCAAGACTAAAGGCCATCCAGCCGAGCAAACGTGGCCGCACCCTTTAGTCCCGGTTGGTAACCCCAACCAGGACTAAAGGTTCCTTTTCTTTTTCTTTTTTTTATTTAATTTGTTTTCAGTTCAGTTACACATATTTGTTTAATATATAATATGTTTTTATGTACGTATTCTACGCTGCTAATATAAATACACGCACGCATATAATTACATCTAATTCTCATCTCGAGCATTATTATATTCGAATAAAGTATGAAACTATATATATTATAGATATATATGTATATATACAACACTTTCATAATCTTGTTCTCGAAAATAACGATATCAATAAACATTTAATTTATATCATTTATTCCTTAGGATCAAAGTAGAACTCGTCGTTGGGATTTAGCACTTTTTCTAGAAGAAATCCTGCTATTGACTCTTGAACTGCTTTCAGATGGTCTTTTTGCATGACCCTTTGTTTTAACCATTCAGTCTTGTATTTAAAATAAAAGGAAAAGTATTAATACATATATATATATATTCATTTAAAAATAAATAAAAAATTGATATATACGTACTCTGAGGACATCTTCAGGAGTTCTTCTTATGTGCGCAGTGATAAATTCACAAACGTAGTATCCACACAAGTTATTACCTGATTGCTACCGCAAACACCACTGTACGAGAAGAAGATTATTCTCTCATCTCACATATAAATTGAAGTACGATATAGTAATTAAACACGTGGGGAAGTATATATAGTACAACTTACTGGTATTTCAACTACATTAAGTGGTGCCTTGCAATCCTTGCGGTGTTGCCGAATAAACTCTTTCCAAACCCTGTGCGACCAATAATGTACGATCGTTAATAAATTATGGCAAAGTCTATTCAATAATAGTTGTGCGCGAGAGATCGAAATTACCCCTGGATAATGTCTATCATATCTTGATATAGTGCCCGCTCTTTTCTCAACGAGTCCAAGATTACTAACCGACTTGAGTTTAACTCAATGACAATGAGTATCCAGTGAAACCTGCATTGGTTTATACACACACATACATGCATATAAGTTATATTGATATTACATAAAATGTGTAGACTACATTATTATTAACACTTACTCAAAGTTGTACGAGAAAAGTATTGTTGTCTTGTCGTGCTGCTTCACGAAGAACCTCATGATATTCTTCTGTGCTTCAGATACCCACTGCTCCTTGGCAATAATATCGGTTTTGAATACGATATAAGGATCAATGAAGCCAACACTGGTGTCTTGTAGTCTTTGGAGCTCTGACATCTGGAATTTGTATATAAATATAAGTTACATGTGAGGATAATTATATACACGTACGCATGGAAGTGAGTTTATTAAATAAAAGTAAGAATCACTTACAAACAAAAGCAGCTAATGATTGATTTGTCTAGAGCGTCCATGTGGTATAGTTGATGCAATTCTTCGAAACTAATATGTAAGATGTCATCGCCATGGAACTAATGATGGTCTCTAAATCTGACAAAGATCCACTCCTCACCCCTGCCACACGCCTGCATATACCACTTATTGAGCAAGTACATTTGTGTACCCAATTCATTCAGAGCCGCAGGGTTGTACAGACTTTTACCAAATTTATAAGTCTTCCAGGTATCAACTTCCAGGTTCTGGATTGGAGCTTTGCCCGTCAATTGATCCAAGGTTAAACCAGTATCTTCAAAAAAAGCATTAAGGTCTTGAACCGACACTTCTCCAGAGTTGTCTGGTCGATAGACTTCTATGTTGGAACCATATTCATTAGAAACAACAAGATTTTGCATTGGTTGCTTCTGTTGTCTGAGCTGTGGGACATCCTTCCCTGATGCTCTTTTCCTTTTCTTATCTGCATCATGTGACTTCATGAGGGAGCGGTCATAGTCTGATAGTGGTGGAGGCTTACAAAGTTCAAGCATCTTTTTCTTGTGAGCTTTGACCTTCTGCCTCAGCAGATCTCGTGGTATGTAAAAGTACGGCTTCTCCTTAAGCTTCGCTTGTCTCTGCTTTTCGATATCTATAATAAAAAAATCTTTCACTTTTTTATCTTCTTCAGCTGCTATTTGCTCATCAGTCTTTTCAGAAAGTATTTCTTGAGAAATAACTCTTTTTTTGGGGTCTTCTTTGCCGCCGGGACCTTAGACATCTTTGTAGTACGTCGCTGTGGAGGGGGTGGGGGCGGTGTTGGAGACCGGCGTGGAGGCGATGAGGCCGGTGTTGGAGACTGGCGTGGAGGCGTTGGAGATTGTTGTGGAGGCGGTGGGGCCAGTGTAGGAGTTGGAGATCGTTGTGGAGGCGATGGGGCCAGTGTAGGAGTTGGAGATCGCCGTGGGGATGAAGTCGTCTCGCCCCCCGCGACGCTGTGATGAGATGGGGAATGAATGAATGGGCTAGGCTGGGGGGAGACCCTGCTACAAAAACAAGTTGTGAGTCAATTATTTTTGAAGCCAATAGAAAATTAATGGAAAATAATATTTCATTCACTTTCATTCGTACCTAGGGTGAGGTAGGGGAAGCGGCGGCGCCCCAGGAATGATGATGAAGCGTTTGCGCCATTGAATAAATGTCTTCTCTGCTTCTCCTAGTGTCTTCTCCCCATCACCGCCTTCAATGTTAAGAGGAATATTGCTGTAACCTTTGAGCACTCTATCAACCGAGACGCTAGCATATCCAGGTTGAATAATTGACCCATGGATTCTTGGTGTCTTCGTTCGGTCTATTGGAGATATAACCCCGATAGCCACCATGATTGATGCATTATTACCATCTGGAATGTGCAGCTCACATGTTGTTAGAGGCTCGGTAATGTCATCAACAGGAAAGCGCAACCCAGCATCATCTTGAATAACTGGCAGCTCCGTGGAAGCACTACTGCTTTTCATCTGACCAATGGGGCTAAGGGTGACTCCCGGCGTTGATTGCGATTGCATTTGACTCATTGCTAGCTACACTTGCCTCTTGATCTCCTCCTGCATTCTTACCTCAAGAGATTTTTCTCGTTCACGTGATTCAAGCAATGCTCGTCGTGACTCATTAACAAATTGCTCCAATACACGGATTAAGTCTGCCTCCTCATCCTTCTTTCTCTAACGACTTCTGTAGGTATCCTTGTCTACTGGGAATGCTTGTAGCCACAGAACCGCCCCACAGCCTCTTGTTCGACCACCGTGTTCGGAATTCTCTAGGGCATATGTCAATTCATCCTTCTCTCTGTTGGGCTTGAAAACACCACTATCAGCTTCTTCCCTAGCACGAGCTAGTCTCTGTGTTGCTCTCTCAATTTTTGGCCGAAAATTAGCTTGCTAGTGTCTAGGTCTAGGCTTCCTCCATGAGCGTAGAACCAATTCTTCGCGTGTTGAGGCCAGTTCTTCTCTATTGTTTCAGGTACGATTCCCTTGGCAGTAATCTCTGCTTCTAGGTTCTGCCACTTGGAATAGCACTCCTATAACCACCTGATCCCATGTGATGATGGTATTGCTTCTGTTAGGCATTCTGCTGATTCCTCATCACACGTTCCTCACTCTCTTGAGATGTCTTGTATTCTACGAAGTCATCCCAATAGGACTCCAACTTGATAAACGCCTTAGCATTGAAATACGACGTATCATTCTTCAAGATAAACTTTTTATACAATGTCTTCTTCCAACTCTGGAATAATGTTGCCATCTTCTTCATTGTCCAATCCCTCACTAGCTCCTTCAAAGCATCATCTGCTTGTAATATGAAATGCTGAGTGATATCTCTCCAAGCTAGGTTCTTGTCACGATCAGATACAAAACTAACATTAGGAGCGGATATCTTCTGCTTCCATTCACGAGCACTAACTAGGATCCTATCCCTTACAATGAACCCACATTGATTGACATATGTCTGAGCATGTGGTCCTAATGGTTTGTTGGTGTCGGTGCCGAATTCTGATATTATGAAACGGCCCTCTAATTGCTTTTTTGGCCCTCGAACTTTCCTACTCTTGTCGGTGGTTGATGTAGATCCAGAGACCGGCTACATGAGTAGAAACACAACGATTAACAATAAATATACGTACGCATGCATCTATAAGAGATGATAGATAATCAAATATACCTCGCCAGTATTTTCTTACGCGACAATTTGTTGATCTTCAACCATCGGGATATTCAGGATATCCTCATAATCAGCAAAGTACTGACTCGTGTCATCTACATTCGCATTGGTGTCGGCGTTGATAATATCCGCCATTATGTCATCATTCAAGTTATCATCCGGAGCAACCATTTGTATCTTCAAGATAACACATAGACAGAATTACTATGGCACATAACATAAGTACATGTGATAACACATATAGAATTACTAAATCCAATTAAATATAATAACACATAATATTTCATAAGAATAAACAATAATAAGGTATAGGCTTTGGAATCGAATCAAAAACACTTTGGATCCAAAAACATAGAAATAAGTACATGTATATATACACATAGAATGATACAATTTTCTCTCTCTCAACACATAGAAATAAGTGCATATGTATATATCTCTAGATATGCATGTGATAACACATAGAATGTCTCTCTAGATACAATTTTCTCTCTCAACACATAGAAATAAGTACATGTATATATACACATAGAAATAATTAAGTACATATGTATACATATAGAATCTCTCTCTAGATATGCATGTGATATAGATAGAATTACTAATAAAATATCCAAGTGATATATAGATAGAATTACTAAAACAAAATATGCATGTGATATAGAGATAGAATTACTAATAAAATATGCATGTGTCAATTACTAAAACAAAATTAAATCTAACATATATAGAGAGAGATAGAATATAATTACTAAATCCAATTAAATATAATAACACACATATATCTAGATAGAATTAATTACTAAATCTAATTAAACCTAACATATATACATAGATAGAATTACTAAATCAAAATTAAGTCTAACACATATATAGAGAGAGATAGAATAATAATTACTAAATCCAATTAAATATAATAAACATATATACATAGATAGAATTACTAAATCAAAATTAAATCTAATTAACATATATATAGAGAGATAGAATATATAATTACTAAATCCAATTAAATTAATCTAACATGAAATTAGATAAACTAGTAATAGATAATACATTTTAATCTAACATATATCAAAAACTATAATAAAAAACTATCTAAAAAACTATCTAAATAAAGTACTAATTAAATTTTAATACATTTAAATCTAACATATATCAAAAACTAACTAAAAAACTAACAATAAACTACTAATTAAATTTTAATATATTTTAATCTAACATATATATCAAAAACTATCTAAAAACTATCTAAATAAACTAGTAATTAAATTTAACATACATTTTAATCTTACATATATATCAAAAACAATCTAAAAAACTAGAAACTTTGTAAAAAAAATATGGCCGAGAGCAGCTAGCTAGCAGGCTAGCTGGGGCGGATGGCGGGCCGGGCAGGGCGTGCTGGCCGGCCACGGGGCCGAGCTGAGCACCTCGCGCGAGGACGACGTACGGCGGAGACGGCGAGATCGATGCGGGCGGATTGGCGCGGCCGGGCGAGGGACGACGACGGCGCGGCGCGGCAGACGAGCTCGACGGCCGCTGGGCGGGGCTCGACGACGAGGTCGGGCGGGAAGCGGTCGGCGACGGAGGGTGGGCTCAGGTGCGGCGGCAGAGACAGGATGCGGCAGAGAGACGGCGTGCGATGCGGGCCGGGCGGATGGCACGGCCGGGCGGGGGTAGACGACGACGGCGGCACGGCAGAGACGAGCTCGAGGGCCGAGCGGGGGTGGGCGACGGAGGCGAGATCGAAGATGGCGGTGGCGGCGGCGATGATTGACGTGTAGATCAAAAAGTAAAAGATGAACAGAACAGGAACCGTTCGATATATATAGGCCGGGACTACACGCCATTTAGTTTCAGCTGGTAAGCTGAACCGGGACTAAAGGTCCAACCCTTTAGTCCCGGCTTGGCTTACCAGCCAGGACTAAAGGCTTTAGTCCCGGTTGGTGTTACCAGCCGGGACTAAAGGTATTTTTTGACGGGCACCGAAATTGCCGCCCACCCTTTAGTCCCGGTTCCTAGCATGGGCCGGGACTGAAGGCCCAAAAATTTTGGCAGCCCGCCAGAGTAATTGGAAAGGCCTGGATTTTGATTTTGTTCTCCTTATTTAATACTAGGTTAATCAATTAATTCTATAGCAACTTCAATACTTTGCAATATTTATTTTAAAAATACTATTGATTAACTAATTATTTATTGTAAATAGGAAAATTTTGTAACCTAAAGTTTTTAATTTCTTTTATCAATATAGTATATAAATGTTATTAATACTAAGTATTTTGTTAATGCAAAAATATATTTGTAACTTAAAATTAATAACACTAAAATTATTCGATAGGAAATTTATTATCACATTATTGTAACGTCAATGTTTTAATTTTTTCTCGGTTTTTGACCAAAATTGAGAGGAAATTTTTGTTGAACCTATAAAAATAAAGAAAATTTAGTATTTTTGTTCTATAATTTTTTCAAATGAAAAAATAGCGTATATATGGATTGTAGATCTTGATGAGTTGAACAAATTTAATATTCAAAACTTTTTAATTTGAGACAATTTAGGGTTTCAAAAACTAGTTTGTAGGCGTTGAAATTTAAAAATCACAAATTTGAACCGTCTAAACTTTCTCAAATGGAAAGTTGACCAAAACAACAATTGTATATCTTGATAAGCTGAACAAACTTGGTATTCAAAACTTTTCAATTTGATACAATTTAGGGTTCCGAAAACTAGTTTGTAGGCGTCAAAATTTAAAAATCACAAATTTGAACCATCCAAACTTTCTCAAATGGAAAGTTGACCAAAACAACAATTGTAGATCTTGATGAGTTTAACAAACTTGGTATTCAAAACTTTTCAATTTGAAGTCATTTAGAGTTCATTATACTAGAGTCAAAGTGTTGTTTTTTAATTTGACCAAATTTGACTTGGTCAAAATTGCTCAAATAGGAAACTAAATGACCTCATATGAAACATCTCTGAATACCAAGTTTGATCATCTCAGCAATATCTACAATTGTTACATATCTTATTTTTCCATTTAAGAAAGTTTTATCAATCATTAGTCACAAATTCTTGAATCTCATAGACTTTCTAAAACTATGTCACACACTTGTGAAATTTAAACTACATTTTGTTCAAACTTTCTCAAATGAAAAAATAACTTTAGAAATTTTGTTCAAACTACATTTTGTCACATCCAAGTTTGATCAAACTTAAATGCTGAAGCATGATTTTAGAAATTTTTAGAAAAAAAAACCATCACATTTAGAGTTAGTACGAGAAAGAACAACTAGTTACAAAGTTTACCCACAGATTAAAAAGAGAAATCACACTGTTCTAGATGATCCTTACATGATCATAGTGAACAGTGTGATTTCTTTTTTTAATCTACGGGTCAACTTTGTAACTAGTTTTTCTTTCTTATACTAACTCCAAATTTAATGATTTTTTTTCCTAAAATTTTCTAAAATCATTCTCTATTAATTTATTTTGTTGGTTTTGTCAATATATACATATGAAAAGTTTGAACAATTTAAATTTTAAATTTCAAAAAATGCAATTTCAGACAAAATTTTGGTACCCCAAATGATTTCAGCTGAAAAACTGATAAATACCAAAGTTGAATAACTCATCAAGATCTACAACTTTTGTATTGGTCATTTCTTCATATGACAAAGTGGTAATGATATTATTCACAAATGTGACACATCTCTTATAAGGTTTTATAAACTATATGAGACACGTGTAAGATTAGTGAACAATGTGTGCTAAGAATTTGTCAAATGAATAAATGACCAAAATAAAAGTTGTAGATATTCATGAGTTGAACAACTTTGGTATTCATCACTTTTTATGTTGAAATCAATTTGGGTCTCAAATTTTGGTTCGAACTTGTCGTTTTTCAAAATTTCAAATTTGAAAGGTTCAAATTTTGTCAAATGACAAGATGAATAAAATAAAAGTTGTAGATATTAATGAGTTGAACAACTTTGGTATTCATCACTTTTTATGTTGAAATCATTTTGGGTCTCAAATTTTGGTTCGAACTTCTCATTTTTTAAAATTTCAAATTTGAAAGGTTCAAATTTTCTCAAATGACAAGATGACCAAAATAAAAGTTGTAGATCTTCATGACCTCTACAACTTTGATGTTTATCAAATTTTCCTTTGAGATCATTTGGTGTCTCAAAATTATTTTAGTAGTTTTGATTTTAATTTTTTAAAATTTAATTTTTTCCTCATTTTTAAAGGTTCAATTTTGTAATTTTAAACTATTGTAATTGTTTTAGTTATTGTATATGTAAATATATCTATAAAAATAATTATAAAATTTTGTATTGTATTATTTATTATTTACATGTGAATAATTAATTTTGATTTAGAATTTTGAAAAAAAAATCAACTGTAGGGGCGGCTTATAACCTCGCCGTCCCTACAGCGGCTCTGAGGTATTTTGAAAAAAAAGATCAACTGTAGGGGCGGCTTATAACCTCAGCCGCCCCTACAGCGGCTGAGGTATTAACATGTGACCGTCGCTTTGGGCGAAATCGCTTTGGGTGAAATCATACACTTGGACCGTCAGGCTGCCCAACGCCGCCGGCGCCGCCTGCACCACCGCACCTGCACCACCGTCACCTGCCCCTCCCTGACCCCTCCACCGCCTCCTCCACCGTCTCCCTGACCCCAACCGCCGCCCCCGCCCCATCCACCGCCGTTCCCCAGGCCGCGACGGTGGCTAGGGTTTGGGAGCGCTCACCTGCAGCCGGCTGCCCCGTCTCAGACCTCGACCTCGTCCTTGCTACGCCGTGCTGCAGCTGCTCACCGCGGGCTTCCGCGTCGTCGTCCTCGACAGCCTCGCCAACTCCTCCGAGCTCGTCATCCGCCGCCTGCGCTCGCTCAGACAAAGTGGTAATGACATTTTTTTCCACGGTTTATTTGGTTGTTTGGTACAAAATGATGGTGGATTAGTATGCGAATTTGGTTAACTTGCTCATATTTTACTTGGGAAGGGGGAAAATACGCAGATTGATCTTGGCTAACATGTATTGGAAGTATAAATTCATATGGAGGATAATATAATCTGGATTGCAGATTCTCAACTCCTGTGGTGAAATTTTGGATTTGTCATTTTTGCTTGGTTGCTGTCTCATGTTTTACTGAATGTAGTAGATGGACAACGATGAGAAGCAGTGAAAGCTTTGATAATTTTAGCATGGTTGTGATTCCTCAAATTCAGATTCTGGGTTTGTTGTCAAGTTATGCTTGAGCTGCAGCTGTTTTCTATATCAAACTAGTTTTCTATATATTATTGATCTGTAAAGGAAGTTAGCAGTGGCCGAGCTTGAAGGAAATCTTACGGGGGCAAGGTCAATGAGAAATCATTCTACGAAATTTTAGAATTGTACAACTAATTCAAACTTCCAGTGAGCAACAGGCAACACCGTCAACGCACCTGTGCCGGCCAGCTCCGCCACCTTGAGTGCTTTACTGTGTGTTCTGCAGATACTTCTTCCTCCACGGATAGTCACACAATGCAGTAAATTGCAAGCCAGCTTCCTTCTTGCCCTTTTAATGCCTCAAATGCTGAGGACAAGAACAATGGCTTGTTTTTCTAGGTTTATGCAATCACATAGTTTTACAATTCCACACAGTTAAATTGTTTTTTAAGAAACCATTAGCCAGCACTAAGCAGTCAGCACAGACAATAGATATGCCATTGGGCTAGCTGTACTTGTTGCACGATGCCTTTGAACAGCCGAGCAAGTACCAAAGGGGGCCAGCCAAAATTAAATTGGAAAGAGTTGATTAGTTGGTTGATGGCACAGTCCTGTAGGTTGGTTTGATTCATGACTACAGTTAAGCCTTGACTACGCCTGAAATTAAATTGGCTGCGCTGGAGTGAAGATCGATCAACTGTTTTGGTCCTTGTGGAACTTGTGTGGTCCTCTTTTGTTTTGGATCGAAGCTAGTACAAACAGTAGGTTTGAACTTTATTCAAAGGCTACAGTTACATGGATGGAATTAGTTCAGGTTATTGGATGGAGTTGTTTACTTCTCTTCCATCCTAAGTTAACATAAATAAGTGATCCAAACCAAAGAGTTGTTCAAGCTACTACAGGTGCACCTTGAGGAACCTAGCTATAATTGCAAACGTCCTTGCATTGCAGGGGTCCTCACAGTTTTTTGTTATACATTTATAGAAATTATTTAGATGAAATACTGTACTAGCATCTAGTCATTTATTTATCAAAATTGATTTATCACTTCTTATTAGAAACACAAGGAGTTTATAGGATGATAGATGGTCTGCCTATTCAAATATACTATGCACACTATTCGGCAGTGTTGTTGAAACTTTGGTGATTGGTGCATCATTTAGTTAAAATATAGAAATTAGTTGATTCCTTAGATATGATTTTATTGGGAATGGAAAGCAAAAGCAAAACATAGGTGCTATGATAAAATATTATCTAGGACACACAAAATGATTCCATGCAGACTTTGAATATGGCAATGTGGTTTCAAATCCCAGTGGAACCTACTTTTCTTAACATAGAAAGAGAATTTGTGATATGCCACTCAAAAGATCCCGTCTTTGGAAAATCCAATCAGCCTATCCTGGTTCACTTTAATGCCATTCAGAAAGTTATCATCTGTTCCAGTACTTAACTATTGCATGCTTAATGAGCTTGGAATAGAGAACGTAGTAGGGATCAGCACGAGGTAGATAGGAAAGGATTTGGGACCTTCCATCCTACAGACAGGATTAAGATGGAGATAGGAGTTGTGCACAAGCACAATCAGTGGTGGATCCAGAAATCGAGCAAGAGGGAGGCTAAATAATTTAAGGCTATAGATCTCATAAGCGGCAAATTTTAATGGTTATCTTTCAAAGGCCTAGATCAGCAACTATGTCATCAATATTAGGCTCAATCTGTGTTCTTTTTTTACTCAACTTGACTCTCTCTCATTCCAACACCATTTTTACCATATCTTTCTTATTAAAATACTTTTCCATCCTAACCTCCTATGCCCTACCGTTGTATAATGCAATTATTAGAAACTAACAGCTGGCATTCATCAATCAAAAAGGATGCATTGATGTAATCATAATCAATAATTAATACTCACCGACTCAATGTGCAAGTGTAGCAACCAGCAGCAGGGTGTCTTGGCCTAGGGGCCGGCCGGCTGGGAGTGACTCCGCTGGGTGCTAGCTTATGCCGTTATGCGTCACCTACCAGGGCATAGCATTGCAGAATTTATACAACTGGCTCCAATAATGTGACCTACTCCGTATTTGTTATTGCCGTTGATAAAATCTTGGCTGGCTAATGAATTTGGTAGCTTGATTTATCTGTGACAGAACCAAAGGGGTTGGTAGATATATAAATGGCATGTCCTTGCTTTTGAGGACTTGGTTCATGCATTCAGGGTGATAATATTTGTAGTCTTTTCCTCAATCTAGTTTTTTCAAAGTAACTGTTCATAGTAGTCATACACAGTTTTATTAAGCAGGATGGTTTACTATATTCTTATTTGTTGACTTGTCCAAAAAAAAGTGTGCCTCTTCATGGAAAATCTTCCACTAAGCAATCTGAGGAGTACGTAAACTTGCACTTGAAGCTGAAAAGAAGTAAATATTTACTCACCAAGTTAATTTCCATGATAAATGGATCCACCCTTTGCCATCAAATCAATATTTGCCAATTATTTGCTAGATCATTCAACAGAGTGCTTTCAACTACTACTACTACAAGTACTACTACTACTACAAGTACTACTACTACTAGTACTACTACTAGTACTAGTACTACTACTTGTACTACTAGTACTACTACTTCTACCACTAGTACTACTACTTCTACTACTTTTTTCTTGCATCTCTTAGAACAAGGCACGAAATATCGCGAACATCAAAGAGTGCATCCCGATGCCCCGTGAATGATGAGTAGCTATCCCATGGAGAGCAAGAACTAGATGACCAGCTTACTCAGGAGTAGTTCGATAACGAGTTAGAAAAGTGTCTAGAAGTGATGCTTACTCAGGAGGACCTTGTCGATGATGAGGATCCAGTGGGGGGAGCCCAGGGAAGAGAAGGTAGAGAGGATGCCCAAGGCGAAGAAGGGGATGATGATGACGACACCTCATCAGGGGGATATGTAAGTCCCGAGGATCCTTTCCCACTAGAACCCAGATGGAGGCCAACGGAGGACGAGTTGGACAAGGATTTTGATCCGAACGACGAGATACGGATAAAGCCTTAGTAGCTTGTAAATTTGGCTAATGCTATGGCTTTATGTTACCTCTGCTAACACTTTTGACCTGCCGGATACATAGGTCATCCCTACTCAACCTCTGAAAAGACGACGTCGACCTCTGGCTCGTCTTGCCAGACAATACGTAGCAGGGCAAAGGAGATCAGAGGAAGGAGCCACAGATACTCACAATGAGGCCTCCGCTCCACAACCTCAGGACACAACCACGACTAAGACTGCCCAGCCAAAGAGGAAACGAGGGGGGATTAGAAAGTCAAACCAATATCACGACAAGGCATGCTATGTGATAACGGAGGTCGGGCCAGACGGGCAGATCCTTGAGCCATATACATATAGGGCCAAATTCCGTAATCACATCGGGTTTGTAGTTAGAGATAAGTTGAACCCAGCTATCCGTGGCTAGAATCTTATACCTATGAGCCAAAAGGTAGACCTATAGGAGAAGCTGAAGCAGAACTTCAGGTTTCCGGAGGGAACGCATGAGTTGGTACAAGAAAATGCTTTTAAGATAATGGGGCAGAGCTTCCGACATTGGCGGTCGGATCTGAACAAGAACTTTATCCAACAGAAGTTAACTCCTTTCCATGAGTATGGCAACATAACTCCTAGTCAATGGGAGGAGCTCGTGGCTGAGAAGACTTCAGAGGCATCATTGGCCCTCAGTGCCCGTAACAGCGAGTAGGCGAAGAAGAACCAACACTACCCTCGTCTAGGCTCTAGTGGCTACACTGGCAAGCAAGAGGTCTTTAGGAAGATGGACGCAGAGGCCGAAGCTACCGGGAATACGGAAGTGCCGAAGTTGAAGCCATGCCTCAAATAGTGGATATACGTGAGGAGTGTGGATTCATCCGGTAGTAGCCTCAAGTTTGCTAAGCCGGAGACCGGAGAGGTAGTATCAAAGATACTGAAACTTGTTGAAGACAAGGAGAAGGGCGCATTCAACCCTTCCAGAGAGAGGGACGAGCTTACCGTTGCCTTGGGAAACCCCGAGCACATAGGACGCACCAGGGGGCTAGGGAAGAGGATGTCCTGGAAGCACGGATTCATCGAGGAGAGGCACATGTACAAGAAACATGGCAGAGACCGAGAGTCTAATCTTGAGTGCCAAGTGAAGGCTCTAGTTGAAAAGATGTTGGTGGAGAAAGGATTGTCTACGATGGAGTCACAGACACTAATGGGGCCATCCAGAGAACTGGCGGTAGTTGGCAGCCCTCCGGATGTTCCCAACAGTCAAGGTTCCAATGCAACTGAAACCCCCGTCGATCGCATACGGGCGCCAACCAGTTGCAAATTGGTGGTTCCGATGGGCAGGCAAAACGTGATCATTGAGGTGGCAACGGGCGTGGCACATCCTCTGGGCGGCACATGGCACAATAGGGACATCCCGTAGGACTACACTCGGGTCGAGGTGCATACCGTGAAGCCCGAGTTCATGACTTGGAAGATAGAACACCCTACTCTCGAGGGGCTCATGTTACTCAGAGACGTCATGAACCAGTTCATCCTCTGGCACAGACGGGACATTGTATTGACCGAGTCTTCGCCAACTCCGACTGAAGTTCATCCTCTGGAGCGACCCATCGAGGACGGGGAGGTATACTCACTGGCCCATGACCATGACCACCACACGCTAGAGACTTCACCTCGTACCGAGCAAGGGCATGATGACATGCCACATCCTTCTCCACCTCGTACCGCAGCATGGGCATGATGACATGCCACGTCCTTCTCCAGCTCGTACCGAGCAAAGGCATGATGAGATGTAACATCCTTCTCAACAAGCGTAGCTGATACATGAACAACAAGTGTCTCATGAACAACAATTGCCTCATGAACAGCCAATACATGAAGAACAAGTGGCCCCTGGAGCAGGTGATGCACAGGTTGACAAGGACGTGCCCGAATGGGAAGCTCGAAACAAAATCCCAATCAAGATAAGGCCATCGTATGTGGGCCTTAATGACGTCTCGTCGGTGCACAAGTGGATGGCCCATGACCAGTTCAAGCCTAAGAACAAAGTAAAAGAATTCAGAGCACCAGCTTCTGAGGAGGGCACCACTAGCAAACTGCACAAAGGGTTTAACAAGTATCCAGCTGTTGATAACCTCAAATGGTCAAATGATTGCCCAGATAAATATGAAAAAGGCAAGAACTTCCTACCAAACCGAGTCATACAATGCTTGCCACGTGGAATGAGAAAGTTTCACGATTGGTACTTGCGTGCTCAGATAACAGAACTAGAAATCTTACAAGCATGGATCCCTGCCGGCACATTTGGAGCCCCAGGTGGGCAAATTGCTGTTGAGTTTAAGGATATCTAGGAATGCTTCCACCTCGGACGAATGGAAATAAATCTAATTTGCATGTGGTGCCTGTAAGTCCTTGCCCTCTCGATATGATATGAATATAATCTTTTGATTTTGTTGTAACTAACCTATGCCGTGATTTGTAGAATGCAAGCGGACTTTGTGAGAAAGAGGCCAGCTCTGAAACATGGGTATATAGACCCTTCACCTATAGCATCAACAAATTTTAATCACCCTAAAGAGTGGAAACTAGATTGCAAAGAACTAGGAGGTGGAAAGACACTTAAGGAGAAAGAGGACATCAGGAACAAGAAAATATTGGGAGAGTCCCTCAAGATTGCGGCATACATTGCCCTATGTTTTAAAAATCTCCAACAACACGATAATATATGGATACCATACCACTTCAACTAAGTTCGACTATATACTTAGCTTTGTTCAATATACTTTGTTCGATGCAAAAGAGCTTATGTGTTCCTTCTATGACTAAATTCATGCAGCGATCACTGGATTTGCATAGGCGTCTGGCTCTCACATAGCATGGCATGGGTCTTTGATTCAGCGGATTTCCCAGTCGAGATATACAAAGACTTCATAACGATTGTCAAGACGTATACATATCAACAATCCTCATTTTAGCTACCATGTTTGTATACATACTTGTAAGGTTCAATGTGGGATACTAACAAGTTGCATTTGCTAAAACCATTGAAACAGGACATTCAGGCACTATGTCCAGGAACATAAGGGGAGGCATCATCCAAATAGGAAGGAAAAGTTGTATGTCAAAACTCTATGTGCGGTAAGTGTCATTTACTTTGGTACTCCATATATTACGTGTCTGTCAATAGCATTACTTAACATCTCTATATGCAAAACACACAGTGCCCCAAGCAGAAGCCTGTGAGTCTACATTGTGGATACTATACATGTATTATGATGAGTACCATCGGTGGCTACAACAGAAACCCCAATCTGGTAAGATTGAACCTCTTCGCTCGTAGTATGAAAAGTTCGCATATGTTGTGATATAGTAAACCTAAACTTGTTCTCTTGTAGTTGGAGAAAGATAAAGACACGAGAAGGGACCCATACAAGGATGACGAGCTCTTAGAGATGGTCGGCGACCTTTGCAACTTCATAATGGACCAGATTGTGTACCATAAAGGCACTTACCATCATCTTCTTTCCGACTTAGGTAGTAATCCTCTATACCAACACCTTCATGAGACTGATAGGCTAGCCCTAGGCCGTTGATGACAATGTGGACTTGTGGTATGGTTTGGATCAGACTTTGGAACGGTTTGGACTTTGTTTTGCATGTGGACTTGTGGATTTCTTAATGGACTATGTTATGATGATGGACTTCATAATGGACTATGTTGTAATGATGGACTTTTGTGAATTATGACTTGTGATGATGTTCTAAATAATGGTCTTGTGTTTGTGGATGTATATATATGTATATTTGTGGCGGTCAGATTCGAATTTGAATTATATATATATGTGGTCAAATTTAAATTTAAATTTTTTTTTGCTGGAAAATCCACTGTAGGGGCGGTTCTTGATTGAACCGCTCTTACAAATACACACAGCAGGGGCGGCTGGTGATACAGCCACCCTTACAAAAGTCCACTACAGGGGCGGCTGAAAACACCAGCCGCCCCTACAGAGGGCACTGCAGGGGCGGTCAGGAAACCGCCCCTACAGAGGCACCCTCTGTAGGAACACCATGAGAAGAGCGGCTGCGCCAGCCGCCCCTACAGAGGCTTTAGAACCGCCCCTACAATTAACTTTTGTAGTAGTGTCAAAGGAGCGTAATCGAGTTTTGATGAGTCTTTAGTGTTCTGACGTAGATTAGAGGTAATGACAATTACCCTAGACGACTTGACCACGAAAAAGATATTGTTGTCTCTTGTCCATCTTTTCAATTCTCGCATTTCCATTCATATTTTAGTTTGTGCTTTGCTCTTTGTCTGAGTGCAAGAATACTATGTGGAAAGTAGGATTGTTTCTCCATGCTAGTGTGTGCTTAGTCATAGGCTGTAAATTCCGCAGGTAAGGACATTATCTTAGTGCGATCTTGAATAAGAACGAGTTCACCTTTGTGGCCCTAAGGATCTATTCTTAGTGTGTCTATTTGCAGTTCTAAGGTTGTTGATATAATTTTTAGAGCCAAATTCACTCCCATCTCTTGAGCCATTCGGTCTTTTCATAGAGGCTTGAAGTAAAAAAAAACAAAAATACAACACAGAGCATTATGTTTGTTATTTTTACTCCCTTCGTCCAAAATAAGTGATCTTTTAGCTATGAATCTAGATAAGCATTTGTCCATATTCATAACTAAAGGGTCACTTATTTTAGGACGGAGAGACCATGTGGGGAGCCATCTCTGATTTAACACGTGTGTTCGTATTTTAGCTAATTATTCAGTATTGATGCTAGCATTCTAGCTAATTGTTCTATAGTGATACTGACATGCCTATCAACAGCAAGATGATTCTACGTGCATGTACATGTGAGTATCTTTATATGTCAATCAAAAAAAGAATGGCCCAAACAAAAGTAGAAAAAGAGGAGCTACTTGAGATGTTTTTAGTAAAAGGGCAATGTAGAGGAAAGTTCTTGTTCCTTTCAGCAAATTTGTGCCAAAGGCAAACTATACGTTTGCACAGGTTCTCTCTCCTTGCAATACAATGTACGTTTGCGGTGCGGCAAATAGCAATAGATTAAGAGTGACCCTAGCCGGGTCAAAGAATTAAATAAAGTGCCCTATTGAAAATGCCAGTATTTATTAGCTGTGTCCTACAGCAAAGATTTCCTAGCTTTATTTCATTCATGTCATTGAGGCCTTGTTTAGATCCTATCAAAGTTCTAAGTTTTTTCACTCTCTCTCCATCACATCAATTTTTAGCCGCTTGCATGGAGTATTAAATGTAGGTAAAAAAAATAACTAATTACATAGTTTAGTTGAAAATCACGAGATGAATCTTTTGAGCCTAGTTGATCCACGATTGGACAATATTTATCAAATAAGACGAAAGTTAACGAAGCACAATGCGTGTTGTACTAGTACATTACATTACAGTACTAGTAGTACACTGGATTCTGACTGCCAACTCTTTTCAGTGAAACACTGACATGTGCTCTATTACCTTCTTTTCCTTTTCATTAGCTATTCATTCATAATTGCGCTTTTTTCTTGGTTTCTTTTAACAATTCATTTCTATATCTGAAATTCCCGTGTTAATGTGAGCCTAGTGCCAAATCAAAACAAACACACATGACCGTGCCTCAAATAATCTGCGCCCACACTAGATTTGCGCCATCATTATAACCTGCCTAACTCTACCACAAAGGGGGAAAAAAAGGCACAAAATTGTTCCTCCTTTTCCCTGAGTGAGATCAATCAAAAGAGGCAATCATGTGTTTAGCCACCCATTCTGCCTGTCTCGGCGAAAATCATTGCAGGTAATGATGGTCACTGGATGCATGCCATGCCATGCCATTTTTACAGGATTTTAATTAATAAGATAAGCTCCTCATGACAAACAGAATAGATTCATTCTGCCGTAGCAAATGGTCCACCCAGAAAAGAAAACAAAAGAAAACGAAAAGCGGAGGCGGAGGCGAAAGGAAAGGAGGGAGGCATCATGGAACGGAATTATGGCTTACGAGGACGTTGTAGATGCCAGTCCGCAAAAAGGGAAAGGTAAGCATGATATCATCAGCGTCTCGTGCAGTTGTGCTATTATAGTATAGTATAGTATAATTAATTAATTAATTAATTAACAAGAGGAGGCCATTTTTAATTGTAAAGGGCCCTTGGTGTCAGTAAGCCTAAGACAAGCCGTACGTGTAGATTGGAGTAGTTTAATCTTTAATGGAGGACCTGCTTGGACCGAAACAGAGAGGGGAAAGGGTACGGAGCACAAAGATTCACCCCGGCTCGGGGATCAAGAAATTCACCATGTCCCAGCCGCAAATTGCTAGGTCCACACAGAAAGATGAGAGGGGAAAGGGTGCTTCTGATATTTTTCTTCTCTTATAAGCGAAAAACATCTCTCGTGAATTGGCCACTCAGAGGAAGACGTACTCGATATTTTTATCACGATTTGAAGAGAGATATAGATACATATCTCTTTTTTTCTTGTTTTGATGGCAAATATGAAGGACACCGAAGCATGTGTTCTTTCCCTTTAGGGTATGGTGTGCTTGGTGCTTGTGAAGCACCACAAGAAAAAGAAACAACAAGTGAGAAGCCATTGTTCATCTCTACTCACATGTGCATTTGTATTTGCTCAAGTGCCTTAAGCACACTAAGGTTTGTTGTGTTCGCTCGATTAGCAAAATTACTTTAAGCGAGAGAGAGAGAGAGAGTTTTTTCCCCACAAACTTGCAAAATATTGTATATGTGTTAGTGGATGCTGATATGGACTTGCATGGCAAGATAGTTGCATGTGCTAGTGGATGCTGACATGAACAATTTGCATGTCAAGATAGATCGCTAGTGGGGATTGAAATTATAAGATTTATAGATATAGATATAGATATAGATATAGATATAGATATAGATATAGATATAGATATAGATATAGATATGGTGTGCCTTTATATAGGTTAAGCAACTTTTGGTGTTTCATGATTGTTGCCTTAAATCGCCATGTGAAATTAACATACATCTATTTTGATCCATAAAATAGTATAAGACTTTTTTAGTAAACAATGCTATCATGAACCACTATACTAAATTTAGTTCGGCCCTTAAAAAGAATGTAAGAAGCTTTTGGTGATTACTAGAGCATACAATAGCCATAGTTATCTAGCAATAATATGCATCTATACGCTTAGATAAATACAAAACAGTTTTGGTGTCCCTATAAAAACCACCTTAAAAAGTTTATTCTACCATTCAAACATTTGAGAAAATAGTAAAATTTATCTTTGCGTCTAGTAATGCAAAAAAGTGCATCATAACACAATTTATATACTAGTGTTAGATGACAGGACAAAATCAAAACATGGTAAAGTCAATAATATAGCCATATGCCCTCTCGTTACTGCACGCATCGTCTTCGTGGCTCTGCACGTTGATACCTCTATAGAGTTATGATTTGGGGTGACAAAGCTCATTACCTTTTATGGCAATGAGAGATAAGAGTTCCGCTTATGTCCCTTTGACGGTGGCCCATGTATTGCCAATATGACTCAATACCTCGTCTATCCGTGGGGATCTAGAGTCAATCAAAAGACTTGGCCCATCGACCAACAAATGAGCCCACAGTCTAGATAAAACGGTTCGGCCCCTTCTTCCTCCCGCGTCTATTCAACCTCTCTCTATTCATGGTAAGCCCACGACCCAAATAAATGGTTATCTCCCTTCTTCCTCCGCGTCCATTCAAACTTGCTCGAGTCATGATGAGCCCACGGCCCAAATAATCGGTTCGGTCTCTTCTTCCTCCCGCGTCCATCCAAACTTGCTCGATTCATGGCGGCAACCATTGGAAAAGAAGCGGGAGAATAATGAGGAAGAATGGGATACTCATAGCAGAACTAGAGCATGACAGACCTTTTCCTACTCCTGTCATCTGTCATTGATCATCAAACTATCTTAGACGCCCCGCGTATAGTAACATACTAACATACTATAAGTATCAACACTTGCCTCTTAGCTCTAACTCTAACTCTAACCTTTGAAGCAATGTGCTATATCGGTGTACACCGATGGTGTTCACCTAGCCTCTCTTCTTGGTGGGGTATCCCTTGCCTTTCGCACACACTGAGTAGCACTGTGGTACTACTAGAATTTCAAGTTTTCAACCCAAATGCACCGAGCACAAGACCGACCGCCTTCGTTTCGTCTGCGCCGCTCCGTCCAACCACCTTTCCGCCTTTCCTGACGGAGTGCGAGTGGGGAGCGAGCGGCGGCAGCAGCCACGGCCCCTGTCGCCGTGTGGTGTGCCGTGCGTGCCCCCTCTCCTCCCCTCCCCTACCAGGGGCTACCGCCCAAAACCACGCAGAGAAAAGCAGGCGCACGGACACGCCAGGCCTGGGCACCCTGCCTTCCCTCGCCCGGAGCCAAGAAGAATCCCCACCCCCAAATGCCTTCCTCCTCCCCCTGCTACCGCCGCAGCTTCCTCCTCCTGGCCCTCCTTTCGGCGTGCTTCTCGGCGCCGCGGGCGGCGGACGGCGCCGGGGGAGCCTCCGGCGGCGGCGGGGATGCCGCGGCAATGCAGGCGCTGCAGCGGGCCCTGGCGCCGCCGGGCTGGGGCCCGGGCGCGGACCACTGCGCGTGGCGCGGCGTCACCTGCTCCCCCGCCGCCGGCGCGGTCACCGCGATCGAGCTGCCGCGCCGGGGGCTCCGGGGGGACTTCTCGGCCGCCGCGGCGCTCCGCGCGCTGGCGCGCCTCGACCTCTCCGCCAACTCGCTCAGCGGCGCCCTCCCGCCGGCGCTGGGCTCGCTCGCCAGCCTCGAGTTCCTCGACCTCTCCATGAACGCGCTGACCGGCGCCGTGCCGGCCGCGCTCGCCGGCGCGTCGGGGCTGCGGTTCCTGAACCTCTCCAACAACGCGCTGTCGGGGGCCATCCCCGACGAGCTCAGGGCGCTCAGGGCGCTCCAGGAGCTGCAGATTTCGGGGAACAACCTCACGGGCGCGCTCCCAGGCTGGCTCGCGGGGCTCCCGGCGCTCCGCGTGCTGTCCGCCTACGAGAACGCGCTGTCCGGCCCGATCCCGCCGGGGCTCGGGCTGTCGTCGGAGCTCCAGGTGCTCAACCTCCACTCCAACGCGCTCGAGGGGGGCATCCCCAGCAGCCTCTTCGAGCGCGGCAACCTGCAGGTCCTCATCCTCACCCTCAACCGCCTCAACGGCACCATCCCCGACGCCATCGGCCGCTGCCGCGGCCTCTCCAACGTGCGCATCGGCGACAACCTCCTCTCCGGCGCCATCCCGGCGTCGGTCGGGGACGCCACCAGCCTCACCTACTTCGAGGCCAACACCAACGACCTGTCCGGCGGGATCCCCACGCAGTTCGCGCGATGCGCCAACCTGACGCTGCTCAATCTGGCAAACAACCGCCTCGCCGGCGAGGTGCCGGATGTTCTCGGCGAGCTGAGGAGCCTGCAGGAGCTCATCGTGTCTGGCAACGGCCTCGGCGGCGAGTTCCCGAGATCGATCCTGCGGTGCCGGAACCTGAGCAAGCTCGACTTGAGCTACAATGCTTTCCGTGGTGACTTGCCGGAGAACATCTGCAACGGGTCACGGTTGCAGTTCCTTCTGCTTGATCACAATGAGTTCTCCGGAGGCATTCCGGCAGGAATTGGGGGCTGTACGCGGCTGCTCGAGCTGCAGCTCGGTAACAACAACCTGAGTGGTGAAATTCCAGCTGAGATAGGCAAGGTGAAGAGCCTGCAGATTGCGCTGAACCTTAGCTTCAATCACTTTACCGGGCCGTTGCCTCGTGAGCTTGGGCGGCTTGATAAGCTTGTCATGCTGGACTTGTCGAGCAATGAGATATCCGGTCAGATCCCAGGTGATATGAGAGGGATGCTGAGCTTGATTGAGGTGAATCTGTCAAACAACCGGCTCAGCGGTGCCATACCGGTTTTCGGACCGTTCCAGAAGAGCGCGGCCTCCAGCTTCTCCGGCAACGCCAAGCTGTGTGGCGACCCACTGAATGTGGACTGTGGATCAATTTATGGCTCCAATTATGGAATGGACCACAGGGGGATATCTTACAGGGTGGCTTTGGCAGTTGTTGGTTCCTGTGTGCTCATCTTCTCATTGGTGTCATTGGTGGTGGCATTGTTCATGTGGCGTGAGAGGCAGGAGAAGGAGGAAGAGGCGAAGAAGGCCGAGGCAGGGGAGGTGGTGGTGGCAGCCCCGCAGGTCGTGGCCTCAGCCGTGTACATCGAGAGCTTGCAGCAGGCCATTGATTTCCAGAGCTGCATGAAGGCAACATTCAAAGATGCGAATGAAGTGAGCAACGGAACATTCAGCACTACCTACAAAGCTGTCATGCCGTCTGGCATGGTGGTGTGTGTCAAGAAGCTGAAGTCTGTGGACCGTGCGGTCATCCACCAGCAGACGAAGATGATCCGAGAGCTCGAGCGCCTTGCCCACATCAACCACAAGAACCTGGTCCGGCCGATCGGGTATGTCATCTATGACGATGTCGCGCTGCTGCTGCACCACCATATGCCGAATGGCACCCTGCTCCAGTTGCTGCACAATGGCGGCGAAACTGATGGCGAGAAGCAGAAACCTGACTGGCCGAGGCTGCTCTCGATTGCCATTGATGTCGCCGAAGGGCTGGCATTCCTCCATCAGGTTGCCACCATTCACCTCGACATCTGTTCAGGGAACGTCTTCCTTGACTCACATTTCAATGCGCTTCTCGGCGAAGTTGAGATCTCCAAGCTGCTGGACCCTTCAAAGGGCACGGCCAGCATCAGCGCGGTTGCGGGCTCATTTGGTTACATTCCTCCAGGTCTAAACTTTGCCCAACATTTGGTAGCTATACTAGAAGTAGTTCTTGAATGTCTACAACCATGAACAATTGTTTGCCATTTTGCAATTGTTTCCTTGCAGAGTATGCCTACACGATGCAGGTGACGGTGCCCGGCAATGTGTACAGCTACGGGGTGGTCCTGCTGGAGATCCTGACATCCAAGCTACCCGTGGACGAGGTTTTCGGCGAGGGCGTGGACCTCGTCAAGTGGGTGCACGCCGCGCCGGCGAGGGGTGAGACGCCGGAGCAGATCATGGACCCCCGGCTGAGCACCGTGTCGTTCGCGTGGCGCAGGCAGATGCTCGCCGTGCTCAAGGTCGCGATGCTGTGCACGGAGCGCGCCCCGGCAAAGCGGCCCAGGATGAAGAAGGTGGTGGAGATGCTGCAAGAGGCCAAGAACAGCTGAGTGATCTGTTTCTCTGCTGAATGGCTGCGGTTGGTCGCCTGCTTGGAAGCCGAGCCGAGCCGAGCCCCTGAAACAAAAAAAAAAGTTCTGGTCATCGGTTCTGAGTATGAAATCCAATCTGTAGCGTTTGATTCTCTGTATATATTCGGTAATTAGTACCCTGATTATGCACCATGTATCACCGGATGTTGGATCTTGGAGCGTCAAAGCAGAATGCTGCTGCAGGCTTGTAGACTTTGTAGTGCTGCTACCTGCAACTTGCAAGTGAAGAAATGTCTCATACATAGGAGTATATCTGGATGTCTCTTTAGCAAGCAATTTGGTGTTCTACCTTGAGGGTTTTGTTTTCTTTTTTTTTTTGGAAAAAAGGGAAAAGGATAAGAGAAATTCTATCCTGATTCCTGATGTCGTCCGCTTGAAGAGGTGGTTGTGCTGGTGCACTGAATTCTGAACTCTGAAGGTGCCGGTGTCCTTTGCAGTTAGGGTGGTCTTTCTTCTCTAGGAGCCCCTGGCCCATGGCGACGTGGCAGGGGATGGCCTCTGTCTGCTGAGGAATCCATCTTTGTTTGGAAGAAGAATATCTGTTGCATAGAAAATTAATTGCATTTTATTTTAGATCATGACAACATGACGTTACGGCATCGAAATTAACCAATCTTTGTGTCTGCTTGCTATCCTATTAGCAAGTTCTAAACGTCATGGTATCACGATCCATGAGAGTTATGAACCACTAGAGGTAGCTCTGGCAGCACTGTAGACGATGGGAATAGTTGAGGAAAGCGACCTGAGCTTCTGGCCGTCCAAATCACGCTGTTGAGTGATTAACACCCGTGACACTTGCTCAGCTTCAGAATCAGATGCCTCCTCTACTACGAGCAGCAAAGTGATGGCGACCTTCTACGGCAGCCCTCCATGATTGGGCACATCACTAGGGCACTAGGGCATCGTCACTGCTATGCTAAACAACAATCAGCTTGTTCGCTGGTTGGTTTCAGGCAGGGCTTATCAGCCAGTCAACAGTGTTTTCCTCTCACAACAAACCAGCACCAGCAGGGCTTATTAGCCCAGAAACCAACCAGCGAACAGGCTCGATGGCAAGACAATGATGTGTCATGAGCTATGTTTATCATGTGTCTGTCGAATTGAAAAATCCTGCTGTTTTTGCATATGTATGATTAGGTCCTTTATATGTTTTTTTTCTTGTCAAAGAATGGAGAGCAGGAGCTCCATCTGTTGCAACATCATAATTTTTTAGGTTGTCCATGTCGATTATACAAGTTTGTCAAACCTTAATGTCCCAAGTGTCAAATGTAGAAGAACAACGCAAGAAGGGTACTGTGCTCTTGTGGCTTTCAACAGCTGTGTTTATCCTATCATTGGATGGAAATGATCACCTACCGTATCCAATATGAATAAACCTTGAATACAATTGGATTATCCTAATTTTTTTTCCTTATTATTATCAAAGAATGGAGTGCAGGATCTCTGTTGTGTCATCATAACTTTCCAAGTTGACTATATTGATTGTATCAGTTTGTCCAACCTTGTTATCCAAGTGTCAAATTTACATCACAAAAGTGGGTACTGTGCTCTCGTGTTTTTCAACAGCTGCAACCACCATAGCATTCAAGTGGATTTGGAAAAGCAAATGCATGACGAAGCCCAAAGTCTTTGCTTGGCTCCTTCTCATGGATAGACTCGACATTATAGAAACATATCCAACAGCAAATTTTCCTTTTCAATTCATGTACATTACTCAGTTGGTTTCTACTTCTACCTGATGCTGACGAGGGAAGAAAAAGATAAATTCAACACAATTATGAGTTCACATCATCATGTGTTGGCACTCACAGAGACACCGTTGGTAAAGATGATCCAGAACAAGAAACGGGAAGCGGGAAGTCTCTACCATTTTCTAAAAAAAAAAGTTAGACAGGTCACTCTTCATAAGTAAGGTTAGTCGGAAAAATATCCATAATAACAACATACCTTTTTTAGATAAAAAAAATAGCATACACAAACCAAACGGACCTCTGAGAAAGTGCGAATCCTTTCCCATCACTCTTGCAGCGTCCACGTGTCCAATTACTATTGGAGGCGGGTCCCAACCCGCTGCCAGAAATTACCATTCCCTTTCCCCCAACAGATCCCCCGCTTTCCCCCGCAACCGCGTCGGCGATGGCATCCGCGGCGGCGACGATCGGCGACGGCGAGAAGCCGCGCGCGCACCTAGGCCAGCCCCTCCTCGCGCCGCCGCAGCCTCCTCAGCAGCCCTACTACGCCTACCCGGCCGCCTCCTTCGCGCAGCCCGCCCCGCCGCCGCCCCCGACGCTCGTCTTCGTCCCGGTCCTGGCCCCGGCCCCCTGCTCCCCGGTGATCGTGCGCCTCCGCCGCCTGCGCCCGCGCCGCGCGCCCTGCCTCCGCCGCCTCTGCACGCGGACGGTCCCGCTCGTCCTCTTCCTCGCGCTCCTCGCGGGCGCCGCCTTCCTCCTCTACCCGTCCGCTCCCGCCGCCCGCGTCGCCGACCTCCGGGTCGACAGCTTCCGCGTGCAGCCGCCCGTCCTCGACCTCGGCCTCGCGCTGCGGCTCCGCGTCCGCAACCCCGGATTCGTCCTCCCGCTCCGCTACCGCTCCGTCTCCGCCGCCGTCTCCTACCGCGGACACCTGCTCGGGTCCGCCAAGGCGTGGCCCGGGTCCGGCGAGCTTGCGGCCAGGGATGAGGTCTATGCGGATGCCCAGGTGTGGGTGGACGCCGGGAGGGTGCTGGATGACGTGATCGAGCTCATCGCGGACGTGGCCGCGGGGTCGGTGCCGCTGGAGATCGTCTCTGAGGTGGTTGGCTCGATCGAGGTGTTCCGTTTCCACATCCCTGTGAAGGTAATTGCGTGTTCTCGCGATAGATTGTTACGGACTTTGTTATCCTTACCAATAGTTTGCTCAGGAGTCAAGATCGATGCTTGCAAAGACTGGGGCTTTGGAATTGGGTTAGAAAATCTCTAACACTTAAGTACATAAATGCTATAACTAACATTTTTAGCTGTTGGATTTGTTTATAAGTACTACTTTGTAAGATTTGAGGATTTGCATTAGGCTATCAGGGGCCTCATTCAACTCTTCTGGGCTTAGCATACGAGCTCTTATCATGGATTTAATGGTCCAAATTGCTTAACGGGATTTGCAATTTTCCATGATCATAAGGACATCTCTTCGTTCACCTGAGATGTTAATAGTGATATTGCTTCATTTTTAATGGTTCCTAGCTTTCGTGAATGATGATATTGGTTGTGAACTTGTGATTCAATCTGGATTGAAAAGAATTGGAAAGTTTAGTGGTATGGATACTTTATTCAAAGTGTATGGCAGTGATAGCTTGGATGTGGGATGGACAGCTGGAAAATAGTTCTTTCATTCCATATGATATGTCCCTAGCATCTGTATGGACAGCACCATCATACTTGGTGATAAGCGAATATGGAATAGGGTTCACTGGCATCTCCTTTGTTGTCATAGTTCTTTGGCTTGGCATTTCCATGTTAATAAAAGTAAGGGACTTATTTCAACCTTCTTCTGTCTATATTTGTGAGATAATCTAATCTTTACATGTCCAATAATGCATCTGTGTTTTTAGGCTGTTCCTGTATTCAGATATGAATCTGTTAGTTTGCACATAAATGTATTGGATGATGTTAGGGAACTGTCAGAAATAGTTATTTATTAGTACAAATATGGACCCAACAAATTCGGTTGAGTCCATTGGTAAAAGTATGGATTTGTTGGATGACTTTGTTAGTCTGTCTACCTCCATTGTACATTTGTACAAACAACACAGTTTTAGTCCTGAAGGGTAGGTATATCTCAGAGTATTTGCGTTGAATATGGTTTAGTCTCTATATGAATGTGGCCTTAGGCAAGTTTGTTCTAACATAACAATCAGACTCATTAAAAAGAGTGTTTTTTAATGACAATATAAATATGAGAACCAATTACATAGATGTTAACTGCAAGGAACAGTACCATAAACCGCCATTGAAGAATTATTAACATGTAGTAGTCAGTCACATGATTGAGCTGGTGCCAAAGGGTGAAGGAAACAGGATGGTGGACAAATAAGAGTCACCACTCACCAAAGATCGAACTGCTACCTCAGAATCGATATTGCCCTAGAATGCATGCTGTCAACACTTCAAACTTCGATTACTAACACACAAGTATCTGTATGCCATATGGAAAGATACTAGTAGATTTATCATCAAAAGTTGTCTTTTTCTTGATTTTATATACATAAATATTTTGCTAAACCATTTGATTAGGATAATGCAGAAGTACTCGGCCATGTAGGTAATGTACTATCTTCTCCCTGAAAAGGTGGCTCCAGATTTGTTAGAGGCTTGCACTATTACAGTAGCTAGAAGATGAGATGGTGATTTCAATTTTGAAGTTTAGCATAAATTTGATGTTACATTTGATGGTGATGATTGTACATGTGCCAACGTGTACAAGTGGGAAAGACATTCTAGATTGGATAGCTAACTGATGCAAGATTTGAGTTCCCTGAAACAGAGTCATTTGAAAAATTGCGAGAATTGCTAGAATGCGAAGAATATATTCAAAAGAATTGGAATGTGTTGAGTCGTTAAAAAGCAAAACAGTAAATATTAGCTCCTGAAGTATCAAATGTACTCTACTCTTGAAGTTTGTACCATAGAAGCTATTGTTAGATGATGTTTGTACCTTATAAGGGAGCATTAATTCTATCATCCTTTTTATTTTGTTTCAATCTCTCAGGCTTTCCATTTCTTAATGAAAATCTAAATATTAAGCTGTACTCCACTGTCCAGAGCAAAATGCACTTGCAAATTTCTTAATGAAAAGCTCTGCCCTCTTGCCATTTTAGAGTATTCATGTTTGCCATTTAGTTGTTAGTAGTGTTGGTTTCTTAATGCTGCATCTCACTTTGTATCTTTGCGTTATATGTTTTTGATGCAATTCTCGTGTGGGTCAAACCTCTTAACACTCCTGCTGATACAGGGGCTCATATCGTGCTCAGTAAATATCAGCCCAGATACTCAGAGAATCATAAGCCAGGATTGCTATTAAGGTAATGACCTTATGTTCTGTACAATTTGTTATATATAATCCTCTCTATTGATTTAGTGCAAGTTATGAGTTGTGCTATCAGGATCATGTTATGAATCTTGCACCTTTTTTTCTGCAGTGCGAATGCTCCGAGGCTCCCCATCCCTGAAGATATTATAAAACTGCAGAGCCTGCTCGATGGACCTGAAGTATCTATCTGTATATAATCTGGATATGGATATCGTATTGTGTTATGTGTAGGCAGGAATAATAAGTAACGAATAACATGTTGTTGGACCACAAGGTATATGTTGCCTTGCAGTACATATCAGAATTCAGAACTGCCTATGTCTATTTGTAACTGGTGGATGCCACCTTCACCCATATGTACCATAGCATAGAAATTAATCATGGTGTATGATTTTACTAGATCATGTCTGATGCATGGTGACGGGTGGCAGGTAACTTATGATTTGTGGTGTTTGAATTGAAGCATGATAACCGAAAGATTGTTGCAGTCGATATTTTTCGTGACATTCAGCCACTACTAGTGGATTTTGCATCCAAGATCCAACAACTGCTTCCGGTGATCAACATGTTTGATCCAGCAAGCTGGTACTGGTACTGATATCATATAGCATTGTAGCTTGAGGTTCAGACTTTAGGACATTTACAGTCCAGTGAGGGACCAACTTTTTCTCTTACGGCCACCTAAAAGAGAGAAGAAACTTGGCAAAAATTGATGCAATGGTTGATCTTGCTCCAATTCTAAGTGTGGGGCCCTGTGTAAATAGACAACAAAAAGTAGTGGTCACTTGCTCCTGTTGGCCAGCCTAGGAGAAAAATTGTAGCAAGTAACTTCTTTATTCTTCTCTCTCCGGCTCCTGAACTTGCTCCGGATCTAGAATACTTTCTCATTTGTGTAACGTCTTAAAATGATCTTAGTGCCTCTTTGAGGCATGGCCGCATGGGCTGCACACGTCGTTAGACACACTGTAATCCAATGATCGCACATGTTCAGAATCAGAAGATCTGTAGGACAATATTATGGGCCCTGAATTTGGGGAGGCCATGCGAGATTGTTCACTTGTTCACCTTGCATGCATCATTCAGTGCACATAGTTTGGATAATGGTCATTGCCTCATTGGTCATGTTCTGAAATCTGAATGATAATGGATGTGTGCTACAGGAAACGTAGATCGTGGCATACTGGCATCTATGCTGTGGAGCTGCCGATGGTCCAGTCAGAGTCCCTACCGTGTATAATCTGTAAATCAACATATGCGCACTAAGGGTAAACTGGCTCTACACTTCACGCTTTGGACATAATTGGAGTTCATGCCACCTTAATGCACCTTTTGGAACCTCAGTACTGGCCTAGGATCAGGCTGGGTCGCTGGGACGAGTTGCAGTCTGATATCCATGTCCAGTTGGATTAAGCTTTCACTAGTTGAGCAGCAAATCTGAAACTTTCTCCAGAGTTTCTAGTTCATTAACAGTACCATTTTCTCGTTTTCTTTTCCAAAACCACTCTCAGTGTCAACAATGGTTTGGGGAGGGAATTTGCAGTTTTTTTTTAAAAAAAAAACAACAGCATGAACTTCCATGTCGAGCAGCTTTCACTCCATGGATTTGCCTCTCTCATAAGAGAAAGGAAACAGAAGCACTAGGTAGGGAATAAACAAAATAGTTTGTTCAAAAATCCAATTTAAAACAATATTATTTACCAATTGTACCAAATAATGGCGAGTTCTCATAGTACCAGTCACGGTTGCCACTAAAGCAGCTGCGGCTTATTCCGTAGTCAAGAAAAGGAATTATGGATACAAGAGACATTATTCCTCACCACTCTGACAAAAATAAATAGATTCGATGATACAAGCTTGCGAGCATAGTTTGGGCACAGCGTTCCTCAGTTCTTCACGGTGGTGACATGCCTCAGAAGCATCTGAATGACATCTGGGGATATGCTTGCAGCTTGCTGGTTGAGCTGTTCAATTTTCGCCGCTGTCTCTTCCTCGAGGCGCTTGACGTTTGCACCAGAGTCACCACTGCTCTGTAGTCACAAAGACATAGAAGTGAGGTCCTGTAATCCCACGGGGGGAAAAGGTACGGGATTGTGCAGGTGTGCATACCTCTGCGACCTTCCTCTGGAACTCAGCCTCCATCTGGGCACGGTATTCAGCTATTTCCCGCTCAGCCTCCTCTTTCGCTTGCTTAAGCCTCGCTGACTTAGCTATTGAACACAGGAAACATTCATGTTCATATGACAGAATATTAAGAGGAAGGAAGGGGGGTTAAAAGGGGTTGGCTTTTTAGCTTCCTATTAGCTGACAGTTTGCAAACAAGTTTAAAAGACATTTGTGCAGCACATGGTTCACAATGGAATTGCTAATGGGACCGATAAAAGCAAGCAAGATTTCAACCTTTTTTTATTGCGACTTAGCTGTAGAACACACAAAACATTCAAGTTTATACTGCAGGGAGAACATAGTAGTACTTTACATTTTAGCTTTCTTGTTACATTTCACCAGAAAACACTTCACAGTTAAACATGCTTTTGCATACTGGAAAAAGAAAAGTAAACTTATTTTTTTCCCATTTAGACTAAAGATTGCTTTTGTACAGAGCTGGACACTAAATATATCATGATCTCAACTCAGGTAGCTATATGCAAATTTATACATTGTAACTTTGGCGTGAGAGGGCATGGCCCAACAATCAGGACAGGTGCTGTATATTTGGTGGGGAATTCTATAGTAATATCATGCCTTTTTTTTGCCACAGTTCACAAACGAAGCAATACATTACCTTCACTCTCACTCTACAAGCATTAATTGAGGATCAGAGAGAAGGATGTCTAAGTGAATGGATAAAACTCATTCACAAGGATTTTGCTGTCTAATAACGCTATGCTAGATTTGCAATGACTTGTACCAAAAAAAGATGAGGAAACGGTACCAGCTCTAGCCGCGTTCACAATTTGCTGAGCCTCCTGCTCCACAGCCAGCAACTGCTGGATCCCACTCTGGCGCCTGTTCGCGTCCATCTCTCAGCTCCTGGGCAGAACAAAAGGACCGTAATTTACAATCAGAAGACAGACATTCAGATCAAACAAAAGGCGCATATATATAGACCTAAATCGCCACAACACATTATGCCAAATATGTACTTCCATGCCATTATCCAGATATTGCGGCACGCAGGCAGAGGGACCAACAAATCCGCCGCGATGTATTACAATTAACAAGAGCACGCATCGCAGTAGCCCGCCGAGAAAGATTTGGGATCCAGGGATCGCGTCAGCGAACCGATCCCGCGGGACGGGACGGGAACAGCGATCCGGGCGGACACAAGAGAACCCGACTCCGCGGCGAGCGATCCGCGAGGAGGAGGAGGGAAGAAACGCAGGGATCTCGGCGCGGGGTTACCTGATCTGGATCGGGGCTCGGCGGCCGGAGGAGCGGAGGGCGGGGGAGCGGGTGCCGAGTGCCGAGATTGGGGAACAAATCGACTTCTCTGGAGGCGAGGTGAGGCGAGAAGGACGGTGATCGGTGATCCGCGTATAATACTGTCACCCTGTCACAGAGGAAAGGTGAAAGAGCAATCCTAATTCTATACACGTGGTCTCTTATCGAACTCTTAAACATCGACAGAATATATATATATATATATATATATATATATATATATATATATATATATATATATATATATATATGGAAACTCGATGTTATAATTATCAATATTCAGAAAAATAAAGAATAGTCTTTCTATTTTGTGTGTATTTATTCTTCTATTTTTATCAACTGCGTTGATAATGAGAGACGAGAGAGAAATGTTAGAGCATCTCCAACCGTACCTCAAATTTTTCCCCCAAATTTTGGAGTTTTGCAACTCCCCAAAAGGTATTGGGAGGAGAAAAAAATCCCATCTCTAAGAGTTTTTCCATAATTAAGTTCCAATAAATCAAATTTAAGACCCACAACCTTTTTTATTTTTTATGCTCATTTTTTCTCGTGCCGCATAAACCTACGTCGCTCTTTCAGCAGGGGCGTCGCCTCTTTCGTGCGCCGTGGGCAGATCATCGCCGCCGCCTCTTCCTGCCGACCGCAGCAGGCAGTTCCCAAGCGGCAGCAACACCTCATGTGCAGGCAATCTGCGGGCTTTCAGCAGTCATGTCAAAAGAACAGTTCCATGCACCACAGTATGTGCAGGCATCGGGCGTTGAGGACCAGGAACAACAGCAGCACTACTTGCCGGTCATGTCAAAAGCACAGGCATTTGCTAGCATAGTAGCATATACATTCAGGCAAGAACAAAGTTTCATTGAATATATAAACAATACAAATTAAAAAGCACTTGACCATTTATGATGAAGCAAAGGTTCACTGAATCACACTGAACTGAATCCAAAACAAATTGGCTATAGAAATAAAATTACATGAACTAATTCTAATTTGCAAGACGACGAGCAATGATCTGCTGGCGCATCGTCGTGTAGTAATGTTGCTGCTGCGGGTCGAGGTTGGTAATGTCGATTGACATTATTTTGTCTTCCTTTTCAATGAGGTCTGATTCCACCTTTTTCATCTAATGATATGCGCTTTTTCTCTAGCTCAAGTGAAGCCATGAACCTCTCCTCTTTCTTCTTCTCCTTCTCCATCTCAAAAGCCTCCTTTTTAGCCCACATCTTCTCCAAAGCCTCCATGCAAGCTTCACCACCTCCTCGCCTTAGAACTTCCTTTGCCTTCTTCGAATCCATTGGCCTCTTTCGTGCTTCGGATTCTAGTGGTGGAATCTCAGTGACATCTTCATTGTTATTGACTTGTACATTTATAGGCGTGGAATCCGCATTAATCTTTTGTTTCTTCTTATTCTTACTGGCTTGCTGCTCCGCCATTCTCTTCCTCTCGGCCTTCCACTTGTCTTCACCCTTCAGCTTGTTCCAACAGTGCATTAGAGTGAATGTCTTGTTCTCCCTGTCTAATCCCTTGAACATCTCGGCCTCGTCAGAAACCTGCACATGTTATTAATCATCAATGTGTATATCTCCACAAATAAATCAAATAAAAAAACAAAACAAATGAAACAAATAACAAATTAAACCTTGTCTTGAATGGTTGCACCACTTTGATTCCTACGCTCAATAGCTTGGTAGTATGCACAAAACTTGTTCACTTGTTCCAAAATAGTCATCCACCTATGCATAATGGAACTCTCTGTTCTGAACGCTTCAGTTGTCTTGTGTTTCTCATAGAAAGAATGAATTCTACTTCAAAAGGAGCCACGAGGTTGATTAGCCCCGCGCACGGGATTTTTGCTCGTGTTCAACCAAGCTGCCACAACAACTAAATCCTCCTTTGAATCAAAGTTTTTTGTCCTCTTCGAATAAGGCCTTGTACTGCAAGGGTGTGGAGCACCTCCACTTGGCTGCACCGGCACATCAACTGCTTGAACTTCAGTACACATCTCATCAATTTTCTGGGTGTCCTGTGTCATGGGAAAAGTGTAGTCTTCCAAACCAGGAACATCTTCCTCTCCAGTGACCATGTTTGTCCAATATCGACCATCGAACGTTGGGTCTATCCTACAATAATTCAATGCTTAATCCATGTACATGAAAATATTTGTCTTGAATCGGAGATCGAGGAAATAAAAAATAGCGATTTCATCAAAAGCACCGGCATTTTGCCGACCATCCATAACACAATCATGTCAACCAATCATTCGACCATTCATTGAAGAAGACAGTATCAAAACCATTGGCCATCGATGACGAGGAAAAAAATTAGTACTGACCACGATTGCCATGCAGCCTCTCTCTCTCCCGTCGATATACGCCGACAGCGCGATAGAGCATATACATTCGAGCAAGAATATAATAGCAGTTTCATCAAAAAATAAATAGCAGTTCCATAAAAAAAAATAGCGGCATTTGCTAGCCATGGCGGCGGTGAGCGTGACGACCACGGCAAAGGCGGACGCGACTAGGGCGCCCGCGAACTGGTTGTCCGCCGCTACGATCGGATCGTGGGCACGGGCGGAGGAAAAGCCACGGTGCGAGCACTCGACTGATCGGATCGGCTTGAGTGCTGCTCTCCGCGAAGGCCAGGCCGTCTATGCCTCCGCCGGTCTCCACGACAAGACCCAGGCGGCCAATCCCGGCGGCGGCCAATCACGGCGGCGGCGGCATGGATAACCCTATGAACGACAAAACACCTGAATGGAGAAGTAGATCGATGGAGTTTACCTCTTGGTCGGCGGCGGCGAAGATCCTCTGCCCTCGACGAACGTAGCAGTAGATCGATGGAGCCTGTGCTATGGCGCTAAGGAGACGGCGCTGGAATTTATCGCGGGAAGCACGAGAAGGAGCGGGAACGAGGATATGCGCGCGACGGAGCAGCACGTATTTTTACGCGCAGTCACGGTAATTTTGCGAAGTGCGCAAAGATGGGCTGAGATATGGGGAACTCTTTGATACTAGTTTTTCTCTTTTTCCCCAAATTCCAAGGATGGGGAAGGGATATGGGCACTCTTGGAGATGCTCTAACCGCTGGTAACATGTTTTATAATACAGTATCAACATGATAAGCTTTTCGTCGACATCGCCGTTGAAGCCATCGTCGTCTTTGATGCCGCCGCTCGTACCGTCGACGTCCCGCTGCGACTACTTCGGCGACGTCGACATCCCCGACGTTGTTAACGGAACAGATCTGCTATCTCTACATGAAACTAATATGTGCTGTATTGACGTGCACCGTCATCGTCAAGCAGTTCTATGACAATGTCAAACGTCCTGCGCGGTATGTATCTACTAACCACTGTTCTACGCGACATGTGAGGTAAATCAAATTGACATCCTCTACCAGTTACGAAAGAATTGCATCTCGCTTGACCAGAGTCAGAATAATATTTTGCACTACTTATTTCTACATGAAGTAGATATATGTGCAAGAAGTACATTGCATAAATAAATATGTAAAAGCAATTGCATCTACAACATCTGGGGTCAATAAGAAAACTACTACTGAGATCCACATGGCACGAAGACCGGTTCTCATCGATCGAGATCTACTGGTAGTAGAAGTTCTATTCACTGATGTCTAATATTCAAAGAAAAATCTCCACTTGTTGCCGCCGAATCGGCACATCGCAATGAGGGCCATTACTCGCACGAACGCGAGCATCCGCACCTGCGCAGGCCACCAGCAAGTGACCGCCGCGTAGACATCATCCCGCCCACGTACATGTGACCGATGAAGCACGACTGCCGCCGGCCGCTTGCATGCGAGCCGTCGCTGCCCTCCGGTTCGCCCGCACGCGACCTATCGCCTCGGCAACTCGAACGCGCCAGAAGCCTTGCCGTCGACGCACGGATAGAACAAGGCAAGTCGAGAAACGGAGAAAGAGAAAAAAGCAGCTACAGCCTAGACACACGGACTTTTGCTGGACCTGCAGACCGGCTCGAGTTCAGTCCATATTGAAAAGAAAAAGAGAAGCATATTCTATATAAAAAAATCCAGAAGGATGAGAAAGGCCAAGTAAATATGAAAGTTTACTATTAACGTCATGTTCACTTGGTTTATAAGTCGTACTTTTTCAGCCAACGAACAATATTTTTCTCTCACAATAAATCAGCCAACAGTACTTTCAGCCATAGCTTATCAGCCAAACGAACATGGCATAAGCCGTGAATCTTGCAGATTCTAGAGAGATGTCTTATTCTTGTAGAATAGTGCTTATACTTTCTAGAACAGATGAAATTAGGTTGTTTTTCATATAACCCCTTAGAAATTCAGTTTTACCATAGTTTTGAATTTTCGACCCTAGATCTCTGTTCATGCATATTTGTGTTACCCTCTTCTATTTTGAATTGAATATATAAGAGTTAGTATAAATCTGCAGTTTAATTGTTATTTTGCCTAGTTTTTTTTCCCTGAATTAAATAGTAGATTAATTCTGAAAATTTTCTACACTTTGAATTTAGTTCTGAAAAATGCTAGTGCAATGTCATTATGAATTATATACCATGTAATTGTAAGAAAAAAATCTTGAATGATTCTAGAAACATGGTATAAGGTATATGAGCTCTTTAAATCCTGCAGACCTTAGACATATATCACCTTTGAGAAACTCATATTTGTTTTCCCTAGCATAATGAATTTTTGGGATGAATAAATAATTGGTATTAATTCTAAAAATTTGTATATACCATAATTCTGAAAAATGTTAGGAAAGAATATTTGTATAACCATCCACTATCTTTTTGCACCTTACTATATGTTTACACGCAGTAAACCTATATGCACATGATGATTTCCAGTTATAATGATATATTGGATACCTTCATGAAAAAGGAATATCCTGGACTTGCCATGAATGATAGAATTATTTGTTATGGCCATTATTAACTCAATGTAGGATATTTTGCTACCATTGAAGTGTAGTGAACTCAGAAATATTTCATGATTATACTCTCTAGAATGAGTACATGGCCGAGAGAAATAACAAATGCATTGCGAGACTCACTGCATAAGAAAAATCCTAAATTATGATTATAGAAGAATATCATATTGCATTGAAAGTCGAATTTTTAAGCTTTGTATGCCTATAGATTGACGTATAATGCTGATCTATAAACAATATCTTGAAGCTTTGTATTGAATGTCTAGAAGACAAGATAGTAAATAATATTTTATCAATATATATTCTTGAAGAAATGTATAGAATATCAAAGAGCAATGTAATACATGAAGTATTTGAATTTATCATCAGATATCACTCAAATAGAAGTTGAGTTAGAATTTTTAGATAGCTCTATGAACCAGGATATATGGCTTGCATATGTTACACTCCTAGAAGGATCATGATTACATATCACCACTATGAAATAAAGCATGCATGAAGCTGCTAAATATCAAGCATAGAAGCTAAGACATGTAAGAATGGATAAGAATTTCTAAGCTTTCTCCAAGAAGAAGAACATAAATCATGTGCTTACAAACTTATTTTGTCTTTAAAATTACTATCTAGAAGTATTAGTAGTAGTGGTGGTGTATTAAGTTTTAATTCTTGTTGAATTAAGTGATTAATAGTTAATTTATTAGCTTGAAGACTAATATGAAATATTTAATATTTTTAGTTGTAATTCTTACTTGAAGTAATATTGTTAACTTCTCATGGAATAAGTTAGATTTATATGTTTCACATATAAATAATTGCCTAATTTAGCCGATCTAAATAAAATTTGCATCAATTTTATCCATAAAGAAGCCTCAGTTAACCATGAAGGTTACAGTTCTTTGTGCACTACTACCATGAAGGTAGAAGGGAAACTAAAGTTCCTAGAAGCACATGAACAATTAGAGTATACTGACATATTAACTGATCTTAGAAGGATCAATTTAGTCCAGAAATTGTATAATCCTAAAACTAAGTATTTAATACTTTAGCCCAAAACTAGAAGTTTATGTCCTACCATGAATATGTTGTTGTACACTGAATTTATAATTTTTATGTCACAACCAATGAATACTAGAAGTATGATTGGATTCTATAAAACATTAGGAATAATTATACATAGATGATGCATGAAGCATATTACTACTTAAAGTAATTATGGCATCAGGGGAAGGAATTTTTGATAAAGGCATAAGAAATTGTGGGTAATACATATTTAATAGGCATAGCCTTTCTAAATCTATCTTTAAGTGCATGTATCAGGACTTGAAGTCCTAGCCGTGTCCCTTCCAACCTAATTAACTTTGTATACATTGCACTAATTGCAAACAAACTTGTAGCTTTGCATTTTGTTGTTATCTATTACGTTGGATTGAATACCAACATTCCACATTATAGATGAATATGTATCACTATGTTGTGCTCCTGTTGAACTGCAACTATCTCCACTCCTGCATGAATATTAGCATGGAAGCTATATTTATAGCTTGTAGCTACTACTTTTCCCCCTTATAATTAAATTGGTTAGCTAGCATGTTATGCCAAAATAATTTTTACCAAAGTAATGAATTTGTTGCTTTTTAAATACATTACATGCATAAGCAACACAATTGGTCTAAGGCCAAGCAGCCTAAGATCAAGGGAGTGAGTCAATATGGAATTGGCTCAATGAAGACTAACCTAATTGATGGGATAAATAATTGTGGAATTAAGATGGTGGATAACACATTTATGATGATTTGGGATTTATAAAAAAAAAGATATTTGGGGAATTTTGCATTAATAGCAATTAGAAAATTCGAGAAGAAATTTCATGTGAAGTTTGAATGTTGCGTATTTTATACATTTGAAGTATATGGTCCATTTTTTTATGTATGAGTAATTAGATCAATTTTTTGGCTAAACAATAAAGAAGTTAGACAATAAAATAGTTATCTAAACTATGATATGTGCAAATCAGGGGAGAACGTCCGCGAGTTTATAAGAATGCTGAACATTCTTAAGTGCACTTTATGTATTCTAGCTCACTGCATTTAATGAATACTAACCCCCGTGTTTAAATATGTGCGTGAATATTTCTCATAAAACTTCATCATAGCATACATAAATGGGCATCCACTTGTAGTTGAAGATACATGAATTTTAACTATTTTAAGCCCATGACAGGGGATATCTTTTGAAGTATGCTATTAAAGATCTAATATTGATATTAGGGGAAGAGAAAGGCTATTTTTAATGCCAAATATTATTTCCATGGAAGAAAAATGATCATAAGAGAAAAATATTCCTTAAAGCTTTAAGTAAGAATATTATCACGCATTAATCAAACAATAGTTTGACTAATGCTCTTGTAAAGCATAAAGCGGAGCATATGCGGATATTTTTAAAAATGAGGAGGAGCAACTTAAAGTTATAAACAAGAAGTTGTGTTTACTAGTAGTAAACTAAATATTGTATACTATCAAGCTAAAATCTACGAAAAAAACATAGAGATTCTAGTTTAGTGTATACTTGTTGAATAGAAATAAAACAAAACTCCTTTATTCTCATGTAGAGAACATCTCATGAAGAAGGTTAAGAACCTCATGAAGAGGATCATCATGAAGATAAAATCCAACACACTAAGCGAGCGCATCATTAGTGTTGGGATGCAGAACAATAAATCATCTCTTGTTTGGGAAATAATAAAGAGACATAATAATCTCACATTGTGAGAATATTGAGAGAAAATAATAGTTAATAAACAACGCTACCTCTATAATTAAAAATGTTTCTCTTATGAGAACTCAGATCTGGAAAACAAAGTCCATGGCAAAGTCGTCTGTAGCGATTATATTGGGTCAATAAAGAAAGCAATTAAGGTTGAATCTCCTACTAAGAAGAAATAAATGTTCAGCTATATCTCTGGCAAATGAAATAAACGAATATGAAATATGCAGTTAATAAATGGATTATGAAGATCCATATATAGTTCCCAAAGAATATAAATCGCAATCTATGAAAATTAAATCACATACTAAGTATTAAGAAGTCTAATGTAGAATATATATTTCTGTATGAATATTAAAACATCAAGAAGAGCATGTTCTAGAAGGAAAAGAGTCATTAAACGACTTTGTAGTGAATATCACTATTTCATTATGTATATCACATAATAATCTCTCATATAGTAGAGAATATATCTCATAGAAGAGAAATATTATTCGTTAAGAATGATAATATCTTTAAAGGAATTAATCCATGAATGATTTACTAGTTGATTCTTAAATAAACACCATTAACCCCTGAAGTGAATATAGACCCGAGAGAAAGCAAATGAGAAATCACCATGAAGGTGTCGTACAAACACTTAGAAAGTGCATATTGCAAAGCTAGCATTAAAGTGATGATATCTTCTAAATACCACAGAAGGTATAAGAATAATGATGATTTTAGCAATAGAATTATCCCCTAAATGCCAAATGTAAAACTAGATTTATTATTTAGTGGTACAATTAAAATCCCGAAGATTTATAGAACATATAATTTAAAAATACACTAAAAAGAATTATAAGTATTCACAGCCTGTTCGGTTGGCTTGTGCTTGTCGTAAACGATCGTAAATTTTTAGCCAAAACAATATTTTTCTCTCACACCAAACCAGCCAGCAGTATTTCTTCACGAACCAGCAACGAATAAGCCCAGTCAAACGAACAGGCTGTCAAACTTTAGTATAAGTTTGATACACTATCTAGAAGATATTGAATATGAACTTATTTACCTCCATAATTCTCTGAAAGGATTTATTATCTTGAAGGATAAAATTTATTTGTTTTGCACAATAAGTGGTCATTATGCATGAAGTATATTGCTCTTATTTATACCCATATAATTCATATGAGCCAACCTTTTGAAAGATATAATATTGTGGTACTGCATACCTTTATTAAGCACATATTTATGAAAAGTGTGGTTTGAACAATGATGTTCAAAGGATGGCTTATGAGGGGCAGCAATTTGATTGAATCTACCTTGAAGGTAACTAAAACCACTTGAATTATAAAGATTAAGTAGATTATATTGGCTAAAACGTTGAAGTTTATGTATTTATCATGGAGATAAATATGTATTCATGAGGAATAGAATATCCTGAAGAATACATGACCAAGAAGATTAAATGTTGTACTCTTTTTCGCTATGTGAGTTTTTACTTGAAGGTTTCTCAAATAAGGTTTTTAATAAGACAACATGTGCAATGCAATTAACGAATGCGATGTACTTTTTTCTTTAAGAACCGTTTTTTTCCACTGGGTTTTCGGATAGAGTTTTTAATGAGGCATGTGCATATCGGCCCCGTTCGGCTTGCTGAATTATGGCTGAAACTGGCTAAAAACACTGTTTTGGCTGAATTTTTGTGAGAGAAAAATACTGTTCCGGTTGAAAAAACAAGCTGAATAGTGCTATTTTATGGGTAAGCCGAACGGGGCCATCGTGGTAATCGTCCAAGAGAGAGTGTGGTAAAACATACGGACTCTATCCAAGAAGAATAGGAGAAGGAACAATCCTAATCCTAGTCCGTTTGTATGTGGGCTCTTACCCAACTCTTAGGCCCTGGTAGGACTATATATATATGTGGGAGGTCTATGTTGTAATCATCAATATTAAGAGAAATAAAGAATAGTCTTTCTATTTTATGTCTATTTGTTCTTCTACTTTTATCTACTACGTTAATAATGAGAGACGAAGAGAGAAAGGTCCAAACCATTGGCAACATATTTTATACCAAATACAACGTGGCTCCACCTACACGGGAGCGGGAGCACGGGCGGAACCGGTTTGGTAATGGTACGGTCCACGGGAGCTAGATTTGATTTATATCCAAAACTTCTTTTGTGGAATCGAATACGAATTGGAATATGGGGCAAACAAAAAATCAGAATCAGAAGAGCGCAAACAATGGCCAATATTTCTCCAAAGACAAAAATGCTCTTTTTTTCCTTTCAAGAAGTATACACAAATAAATAAGACGCAATATTTTTTTTGGAATAGAATACGAATTGGAATATGAGGCATACATAAATCAAAATAAGAACATCGCAAACAATGGACAATCTATATACATCTATACCTATATATATAATAATAATATAAAAAGGTAAAATTTCTGGTCTTTTTTTTCGTCCAGCCCATTCAATCTAGGCCCAACCGTCGGCCCACTCGCTCATGGGCGCTCGCGTTCCGTCGCTGCCAGCCGGCGCAGCCCAGGCGACGATGGGAACAGAGGCGCTCGCCCAGGCGGCCGGGCCAGCGGCGCTCGCCCAGGCGGCGGCCGGTCCTGCAGCGCTCGAGGAAGCCCAGGCGGCGCATCTTAAGGAGGACGCTGTCGGCGACGCGGAGGCGCGCGGTGACGAGCAGACCCTCGAGGACAGCGTTGTAGTGCGCGGTGTCGATCTCGGCGGCGGCATCGGAGCCCCATGGCGCGGCGGCAGCAAGGCAGATCAAGGCGCTGCAGCGGGGCGACGACCTCCACCTTAGTTGGTCGTGGCAGCAACAGCAAGACGGCAGCCCAATCCCCTTGGTCACAGCAGCGGGTTTGTTTCTTCCCCAATCACCTACACTGCCAATCTCCTGCTATATAGTTCTTCCCAATCGTTAGCAGATGTGTCCGTTTCTTCCCCAATCACCTGCTATATAATTTCGTAGTGTGTGGCCAGAATATGCAAGCTTTTGACTCCTGGATAAGTAGATAGATAAAGTGGCCAGAAGATGAATTGCAATCACCTGCTGAATAAGTTCCATTGCTAATTTCCCTGTAACTAAGTGCATGTCTGTTTGCTCAAACCGTGCTGCAAGAAAAAATATAGTACCTACATTCTGTTATCAACAAGTGCTCTCTGTTATGATCCTGACAGCAGAAATCATGAACTACTGCTGTCATTTGATAATTTTCAGTTTACCAAACCAAGTACTACCTTGTTTTTCAGATTCTGAAAATAGAGAGCATTCATCTGTAACGGCTGTGTGAACTTACTTTGAATTATGTATCAACTATGTGGTTTCTATTAGGCATGATAGGCATTCAAGAATCTGATAGGTTTCTGTTAGGCATGATAACTGAACAAACTGCTAAAGTGTTTCAGAGAAGTAGAGCAGTCTTGAATTGTTCCTACTGAAAGCACTATGACTTTGATGTTGCTTGGTAGTGTTCAGTTTCATATAACTAGGCAACTGAATTAGCAGTATGCAACTTATGTGCACCATTTTGAAACTTAATGGCTTTGTGAACTATTTTTTGCAGGGATAAAGATTATGTGGCCATGAAGTGTTTCATGTGGTGTTCATATGCTGAACTGGATGTAAACCACTGAACCTTGAGAAAGTGGTGTTCATCTATATTGTGGTCACCAAATCGAGATGATTATCAACTGTTATGCTTCACCTGAACTGTACACTGTCTATAACAAATTGATGAATGGACGACACCTACTGCTACAATCTTAAGGCATTCACGTTGCTGACCCCAGGGCTGGAGGAATTTACAGTCTCGAATCAGCCATATTTGAAGGTTTATTCTGGTGGAGACCTGCCGTGTGTGGCGAACCTCAAGATTGGCCCGTGGTCACATGGCTACTCCGATTACGATGACATGAACACTAAGCTTTTACCTCATTCAGCGTTGCAGGTTCACCCGAAGTGCCTTGTTGAGCGTCTTGAAATTCCACAGGTACGCGTATACATGCATGATGACATATGTCATGACAGTGGCCTACAAACTCATCCCAAACTAATAAAACACTACAAGGAACGAAGCAAATGTAAACCAGCCTGGCCATATGAATCTCTGTTTGATTTTGTCCTTTAGAGAGGGCGGTCAGGTTCTTTGATGCCTCATCTGCCATATAGCTATATGTCACATACTCATATTTGAACCATTGATCCACCCATAAGAAATAAAGATTTCAACCGCTAAATTGTGGATGTAATTTTGATTAGAAATTTTATTAAAAGCTGGATTAGCTCAAGGTTCAACTAATAAAAAATGTGAATTGAAATATTAAGTAGGTTTTTGTCTAATCCAATTTAAATAAATATATATACGCAATCTCTGATAAGGACTAGCATGTGAAAAAATCTAAAGAGGTCTTCCGTCATAATCATCGAGCAATGTTTTCGAGGTCGTGCAGTCGAATCACGAGTCGCATGGGACCGACCAGGAGACTAATCGCAATTAGTCGTCGACCAGGCCGATTAGTCGCCCCTAGTCGTCCATCTAGTCATCCATATATATATATATATAAATCAAGCATCAAGAGGCGCATTAGTGTTTATTTGGTGACACTAATGCGGTCTTGATCTTAACGCGCTACTGAACAGCAATGACACTCTGCGGTAGCAAAATAACTAACATTTAGCGAGACCATAGCAGCCATACAATGACATATTACATAACCAAATTAGTTGAAGACAGATAAGCTAAAGTGTTCAACACAAAGTCACAAACATTGACATTCAATAGTCCCACATGTCCGCCCGATTAAAATGGGCCCAAAAGCAGAGTAATTATGGCTGGTCGTCTTGTCCTAGTCGGACGTCGACTAATCGCGATTAGTTGTGGACTAATCGGACAACCAGCTTTCTGGTCGAGCTAATCGAGTCGGTCCTCCTAATCGAATACCAGGGACCGACCAGGACGACTAATCGCGATTAATCGGACGACCTGCAAACATTGCATCAGAGGACAGATCAATCCTTGACATGCTGGCAATAACTCCTTGTCGACTTTAATCATAGATGAAATTGCATATTTTTGTGGGTCCTGAAAGGTCATGAAACTCGATATTTAACTAAAGCAACACATGAATAGTATAAAAATTAAAGTTATTGTTTATTTACCTCTAAATATTTATGTGCTTTGCAATAGGAGAAAAAAATCTATCAAAATTATATTTTAATTTGATAGAGGCTTAGTATTGTCATATTGTCGTCGGCATTTACTTATATTATGGATGTCATGGTCATAACAAAATAAATTATAGCCTTCAAGTTTTATAGAGTGAAACATAAATAATATGTATATCGGTCCTCCGTATTCGCTGGAATCGTGTCGCCCCCGTCCCCCCGCGTCTCTCTCTCACCCCCTTCGTCTTCGACACGAGAAGCTGCGCCACCGCTCCCTGCCTCCCTCGCATCGCCGTCGCTCCTTGCCTCCCTTGCCGGCGGGCCGCGCCGGCGCTCCCTGCCTCCATCGCCGGCGGGCCGCCCCGCCCCTTCCTGCCTCCATCACCGGCGGGCCTTGCCGCCGCTCCCTTCCTTCCTCCGCTGGCGGGTTGCGCTCCACCGACGCCAGAGGGGATGAGATGTTGTCTGTCAATTCTAATTTGATGATATGGATATCCAAATATGAATTGATATTTACCACTCAGTTGAATTCTATCTAGCAATTTCATACGCATCCAAACAATACCTTTGGTATTGTATCCATTTCAAAACTAGTCGATTTGGTATTCAACCCAATTCAATTCCAAGCCCTCAATATCTCGCATCCAAACGAAGCCTTATAATAATTGATCTGATTCCCTTCTCTTAGCGGATGAAGCTTGTTTTCTTTATAAAGAAACAAAATATGAGGTGATGTTGTTTGCTGTTTGCTTCTATTTTATATAAGTTTATAACTGAAAAAAAAAAAAAACAGAAAAAGGTAAATGTATCCTTATTTATCAGTTGGGGATTAGGGAACTCTAAACATCAACAAAAGAAATTTGATGACTTCTTCTGAAACATAAGGAACAAATTGGGAACCGGTGAACTCTACAAATCTTGAATAGGATCCGTCTTCGTCAATTGAATATTGGATCTTTCTTCGTCCATTGCAGTTGAAGAATTGGGATTTGGCCTTTTGGGTTACCTTATCTAGGTGCTTGGTAGAGTGACGAAGCCTCCTTGCAGTAGTTGCCAGGAGCCCAGGATGAGAACGACGAGCGATATGCTGGTGCTGCACGTCCACGTACGAAGGCACGAACGGACTATTGCCTACTGGGCTGGGCTTTCCTTTGCCCTTGGCACTGGCGGCTTGCGTAAACGCGTACTAGCTGTGTTGCAAGGTTGGCCGGCTGGGCCCTGCCACGCTAGGCTGCTGGCCACCGTCTAGGCCTGCGATTTACCGGGGTCATACATTCTTTTTGCCGGGGTCTATGCTGGCCAAAATCGCACGCTACCAGCATCGGTCGCCGAGTCGTCGGGGTCGGACGACCCCGACCGCGTAACGTAGCTTCGCCACTGGCTCTAGTCATCTTAGCCTAATGTTGATATTTGGGACCAATTACTGCGTATACATGGTATGCATATGACACCCTCCTGCTATGAAAATTATTGACAAAGAAAACAGTAGTGATTGTCATTACACAAAGGCAGCATTGCAGATAATAAATTCATGATGTTTAACAGGATTCTACATTGACTCAAAATATTAGATATAAGAACAAGAGCAATATAGAAGCACATATGCATGGTTGTCTTGCACAGAGCATTTTTCGGGCATTGTAGGAGCACATGCCAATATTGTTTGAGCGATGAGGAAACAGAAACTAAAGTATCTGAATATGCGTACATCATTGAAGAGTATTAGGCAAGAGTAGTTGTTTTGTCAGAGCTAAAAGAATTTGCTCGAGAAGCAAACAGTGTACAGTTCGTAGGATGTGGGATGAACTGTGCACGTACCCTCCACATGCTGGTTGTGTGAGTGTAACGGACCAACGGTGGCCTCACTGCCACGGCCCACGGCAAGTTGCAAGCGACATGCCAAACGCCAACGCCGAAAGTGCCGAGTGGCCATGCTGGTCGACCACTTGTGGTGTGCCTGCTGATGGCGCCGTTGTGCCACTCCCACCCACCCACACGAAGAAGGCTGCATCATATCAAGGCATGCATGCATGAGCATGAGCATGAGCATGACGACGCGTCCACCCTTTGTTAATTTGCTAGCCGTACGTGACCATATATATTATTACATTTATTTATTTACATGCATGTAAACTTGCCATTTGGGCACACGTAGCAAACAAACAAATACTATCTCCAAACAGATACTATTATCTCTTATAATAGCATATAGCATCATGCATGAGACCACTAGTTTGTCACCACCGATCTATACGAGTTAATCGGAGACCTTGTGCTGTCAATTTGACTGCATAGTGTGTAGTATAGGGTTAGGCTGCTTGTAAAGGCGTTTTGACATTTTTTAAATATATCTTTTTTAAAGGAGATCAACTTTGCTTTTAAGAAAGCAATAAGAGTTTACATTTTTAAATATATCAAAAGCTATCTATCTAGAAAGTCATTAACGTCTTATAATTTAAAATGAGAGAGTCAACATGTAGCATGATATTGTACTAGGGGCTGTTTGGTTACCGGCCATAGACTGCCACACCGAGTGCGGCGCGTCACGCTTTGTGGCGTCCAAAACCAGCGCCGAGTTCCTGCTCTTTGTTTTCAATGGCCGCCTCAGCTTTCTCAGCAACCAAACAACAACAGCTTTTATCTTGTGGCTGCCGCTGGCGAACGACGGCCTGCAACCGATAAACAGCCTCTAGCTTGTGCTTAATTTGCCTCCACCGGTAAGAACTAATCAGAGACGCTGTGCTGTCAATTTGTCCGCATGGTGTGTAGAATAGGGCATAGGGCCACGCTGCTTGTCTCCATGCTTGCCACCAACTCCGTCAGTTGTGGCAACATCTGGCGTCCCATATGCTCCTAGTTGCTGTTGCTACCTGTAGTGAAAAAACTGAAAAGAGACCCCACGGCAAGCAAGGGCAGTATTGGAACACTGGTGCGTCCTGGAGTTCTCAGCATCGGTTGTATCGAGAAGAGAATCCTCATCTGGGTACACGGCTACGGCTGTCAATTGTCGTCACCAACAACAGTCAACAGGGTTACTCTCACGTCAACCAGTCAGCGGTGCAAATATCATGCAATGCCAGCACAAATTAATAAGAGTCTCTAATGCGATATGATTCGGCGGTCTAAATTTCAAATTTCAAATATGGTTCAAGGTACCATTTTATCACGCTAGCTAAATTAATATTAATTGCTAGATAAATACAGTAGTTGCCTAAATAAATACTACAAAGTGTGAATACCGAAATTCGTGCACGTCTTGTTAATTAAAAATAGATAGAGGATGTAATTCTCATGAAACATGTTATGCTAAACGCTAGCTCAAAATAGCTCCACGAGATAAGCTCAAAAAAGAGAAGCTACTTTTTTTTTTACTATAAGAGTGAATCCATCTAAACGTGGCTTCTGGCTCTTTGGATGAGAAGGCAAAGAAGCTATTTTTTGTACTACAAGGGTGAATCCACTAAACATGGCTTCTCATCTAACTCTTTAGATGAAGGCGGTTTCTTTTGGCGTGCGTGAAATAAAACAAATGAATGAAAATGGTGATGTTCTACCGGCGTTATCTTGAGAACCGCTTGGTTTAAGGTTACAGCTAGTGTCGTAGGGGATTGAACCCACAACCTCAAGCCTTGTGTGTTTGCTTCCTTATCACTGCATCTCAATGTTACTTACAATTCAATATTGTAATACATATTTGAGACACTAAACAAATTCAAATGAAGAAAGTTTGAACTAAAAAGTTGTAAAGCTTTCCGAGTACTACAACTTTGGTTTAGCACTTCTCTTCCTCCAAGGTCATTTGAAAAATTAAAAAATAAATTTAAAAATTTAAAAACTTAAAACAAAATTTCTGGATACATAATGATTTCAAATGAAAAAGTAGTCAACTATAAAGCTACAAATCTTTTCGAGCACTACAAAAGTTGATTTAGGCCGTTTTCTACATCCGAGGTCATTTTAAAAATAAAAAAATAAATTTCAAATTATTTGTATTAGAGGCAATTTAAGAAAACCGCAAGTGTAAATACATAAACCTAAGGTTTTCATAGGGCCATCGCCAGTGTAAATCTTGGATTTACAATGGTGGTGGCCTTAAGAAAATCGCCCATATAGATTCTATTTACACTTGCAGTTTTTTTAAGGCTACCAGCAATATATATCCAAGATTTACATTTACAGTTTTTTAATCCAACCGTCAGTATAGATATGCTTACACTGGTACATAGCTATGGGTCAATATTTTTGTTTCTACTACCACCTACTGCCAATGAAAAAAATATGAGACGCCAATAAAATCTATTTCTGTACTAGTGTAAGCTCTACCGGGCCCTGCCTTAATTACAGGTATGGACTTGAACTGTAAACAAATTGTACAATGCTTGTTTATATTCTTCGGCTAGTCTCAGTAGAGTGTTTTATGACGTTGTTTCCAAAACTGCCATGTCATATAAAATGAAATGAAATTTGGATGAAACACCCACTCTCAATGGAGAGTTTCATTCTGTAGTTTCATTGACATTTAATTCCATGACTCATTGAGAGTTGGTAATCGTGCCAAGAGAGTTTCATTATTTGTTTTCTCTCTTCTTAAATACACTATCATGTCATTAAAAAATGCCTATGTGGTAACCTATTTAATGTAAATGAAACTTACATGAAACTCCCACTGAGTCTGGCCATCTTATACCTCGAAAACTCGCGTTCAAAATTCCTTCTCTCGTTAAATGAATGTATATGTATATACACGATATTGTACTTATTTCATGGATAGAAAAAGAAAATTTTATCGTTTGTTTAGACCGGAAGGAAAATGGTCGAAAATTACTCTCGCTAAACGAAAAGAAAACTGAGGAGGCATTGCACTTGGCAAAGGAGTGATATTTGAACCCCACATTATTTACCTATGGAATGGATACATATGAAAGCAGTCCTTACGAATATTAACATGGAATCAATCCTTTCCATAGAGAACGTTCTCAAGGGTGACAATGCTCTAACATTCTCATAAAATATTTCAGCATAAAGGAGACAGCGTGATGATAGTTTTAACAGTATCATCAAATCAGACAGCGGGTTCGGCAACCCTGTTTGGTTGATGGTTTCTGTGTCTGATAAGCTGGCTGAAGCTGTTTTGTTGTAAGAGAAAAACACTATTTTATGGCTAATAAGTTCAAGCGAATCAGATGAAAACCGTCCTAGTGGATTGAGGGACGTGATGATAGTTGTTAACACGGTTTATTAAGTAGCGGCATCTATAACAGTCCCATTCAAAAAAAAATGTAGCAGCATCTATGGGCCCCTCACTTACCTTTATTTGGCCCCACCTGTCATCCTCTATTTTTTTCTATTTTTTAGACTCCCTCCTCTGCATGGGTCACCTCTCGTCCAATCCACCCGCCCTTGGCCACCACTTGCTTTGTACTGCGCACTACCATACCTTGAATGTGCAGCCACGGGCCAGTAGCTCACTGCGCCCGGACGCCCTACTTGGTCTCCCTAGAGATTTTTTTTATTTCTAACCCTTTTCTAAACTATTTCCAAATTTGACACAATATTTTTTTATTTTCAAATCTAACACTTTTTAGTCGCCTCTCGCCACTTGCAGCAGCAACAACATTGCCGCGCCATGCATGGAGGCGCCGGGCAGATCGGTGACGGCGACGACACCGGCGCGGACCGGTGACGTGGCAGGCTGTCAGCTAACATGACGGCAGCTGCACCGCAGCATCATCGCACACGGCACGGCGAAACCGCGTCTAAGAGATACGCCCTAGCTCCCTCCCTCCCTCTGTCTGTCACTGCGTCGAGGTCGGACACCCGCATCCCACGCCCGCACCCTTTGCCAGCGCCATCCCTCGCTCCCAGCCTCCCGGGAGGTCAAGGCCATTGCCGGGCCGCCTCCCGCCTCCTCCCCCCTCTGGTTGGCCTCCAGGAGGCCGTGCCGCCGCCGTTCGCCCCCCCTTGGGCGGCCGCCGCCCGCCCTCCCTAGCTGCCTCCCTCCCTCCTTCCCCCAAGCTTCTCTTCGGCCTCCATCAAGGTATTCATGCTCTTATTTGTTGTTTGAACTGTGGATTCAAAGATTACGATTGGTAGCTAGGGTTTAGAGGAATAGTAGGATTGGTAGCTAGAGATTGGTAATGGAGGATTCGTATTTAGGGTTTGTGTCGATGCGGGACCCACATGATACCCCGCAAGAGAGAGAGAAGATCTAGTTCAACTAGGATTCTTCCCATGTAATCTTAGTAATAGAACTATTAAGTAATCCTACTAGGAAATCTCATTGTAAACCGATTAGGACTCCGGCCTCCTGACTATATAAAGGAGGGCAGGGCTCCTAAAGAAGGGGAAGAATTGTACAACATAACACTTCATAATCAATCCAACGCAAAAAGGCAACCGCCGGTTGGGCGTCGAGTCGTTACTCGATCTACGATCGAGGGCCCGAATCCGAGGATAAATCGACTCTCTCTTGCGTTTACCATCGAGTTCAAGATACGCGAAGTTTTCAACATATCTTGCCCGGGTACCCGTGCAAGGCTATCGATCGGTAAAACATCGACAATTTGGGCGCGCGGTAGGGGTTCTCGGCGCTTTGCGTTCGAGAGCTCGGTGGACCTCGAGATCAAAATTCGCGCGTTCTCGTTGGCCCTTGTCAACAAGACGCTGCAATTCTCGTCAACCACGATCAACAACTCGCATCACGGATCTCACGCGACGGCCAAGGTGTCCACGATTCAACAAGCAAGCAAGTGAAACCGCACGTTCAAATTTGCGTAAGACTCAAGGCACAAGTCGAGTCAATCAACTACTCGGCCACGACGAAGAGTCCGACATCACCACATGTTGGATCAGCTAGCATCAACTTCGGCAAGGAGTACGCCCCAAGCGTTATCAACTCGGATACGGAGGCTGGATCGGAGGACAAGCTGGATTTATCCGAGAACATCCGAGTTCAACTCCAAGAACGCGACATCCGAAATCAACTCTGTATATCAGGAGACATCGACTACATCAAGACATCCCACGGCGCCACAACAACAAACAAATACAAGGAAGGCGTATGTATATATATCGTACAAAGCAAGACCGAAGCCATCCAAATTGATTCTTCGGACACATACAAGACTACAAGATGGATATGTGAACTAGTACACATACACCAGAACAAAGATCAACTTTCATCCGCACCATGACAACTCCATCACACACGTCGCAAGCTGGATGGATGCACCAGACGCCTGACGCCGGCAATGACCACGACAAAGGCTTCGGAGAACACGACGACAGTTCAGAGTTGTTAGAAAGTACTCGACATAAGCCACTCAACTGGTTTACCCCATCAATAGACAACTCTCGCCATGAACCAAGCTAAATGGCGCTTTAATTTTTTTACATTTAGGATATTATTCAGTATGCCTCTGTGGCCATATCATCTTCCTTAACAGATTTGTTAATTTCCTCGGATGGTAAGCCTTAATTCGTGAAGCTTGTTTTTCTCGAATGGATGGTCACGTCAATGAACCTCTCGAACCATACGGATGGTCACGTCAAAGAACCTCTCGAACCATACGGGTGGTCACGCGATCAATAGACCTCGAACCATACGCGAGATTCAAGTGCTTAAACATAACAAGCTACTACCCGAAATTAACCGACCTAGCAAGGGAAGACACAAAAATCATCATGCGAGCAAACATGGTGCTCCAAGTAAAATCATCATGTGACCAAACATAGTGCTCTAGGTCTTCTCTTACGGTCATTGAATTCCTCGGGTAGAACATGCCTTAATCCGTGAAGCTTGTCTACTCACATGGATGGTCACGAACCGAAAAGTGCACAGCTCACATGGTCACGTCATGAACCTCACGAACCATACGCCCGGAGATTCAAGTGCTTAAAGCGAACAGGACACTACGAGGAATTTGCATGGCCTAACAAGAGCAAGACGCAAAAAAAAAGAGTTTATATGCATTTTATGATGCCGGGGCCCGCCCCTGATTGATTATCCAAATATGGGACATGCTCCTGACTTCATATCCGGAATGTCATTTACAACATATTTTTATGTTTAACATGCAGGGAGCTACATCCGTACCATGAGATCAGGAAAAACACGCTCCTGAGAGCTAGTCCAGAAACAACCTGGTTTGATAAAAAAAAAGAATCCCGACAAGGTACGGCAAGAACCAAGACAAGCTCAAAAAGAACCCGGATTGATCAAAAAAGAACCCCGAGAAGGTGCGGCAAGGACCAAGACAAGATCAGAAAGAACCCGGATTGATCAAAAAAGAACCCCGAGAAGGTGCGGCAAGGACCAAGACAAGATCAGAAAGAACCCGGATTGATCAAAAAAGAACCCCGACAAGGTGCGGCAAGGACCAACACAAGATCAGAGAGAAGAAGACCTAGTCCAACTAGGATTCCCTACATGTAATCCTACTAGAACTAGTTACACATAATCCTACTAGGATCTCTACTTTGTAACCGACTAGGACTCCCGCCTCTCCTAGACTATATAAAGGAGGGCAGGGGTCCCTAGATCGGGAGCGACAGACATAACCGACAGACCTAGCTAACACACACACATGAGCGACAGACATAACCGACAGAACTCACAACCACAACAAATAGCGCAGGGCGCAATATACTATCCACCCCACACTGGACGTAGGGCGCCGTGACTTTCCGGCGTGCCGAACCAGTATAAATCGTTGTCTCCCTCCGTTTACCATCGAGTTCCTGCAAACGCCGATACCCCTCCGAACAAATCACCGTCCCGAATACCCCGTGACGGGTACAACATAACACTTCATAATCAATCCAACGCAAAAGGCAAACGCCGACTAGGCGTAGGGTGCGTTACTCGATCTACGATCGAGGGCACGAACCAGATAAATCGATCGTCTCTGCGTTTACCATCGAAGTTCAGCATATACGCAAACCCGAACATACCGCCCGGGTACCCCGTGGCAGGTGCTATCGATAGTAAAACATCGGCAGAGTTTGGAGGAAAAGATTAGTTAATATTTGATCACATTATAGAAGAATAAGTGAGGAAACAAATAGCATTTGTAAATGAATTTACGTTAATAGATTAGAGATTAAAAGTATTGCACATAATACAGACGATGTTGACATTTTTGAAATTAATAAGGGATGATATGGATAACTTGCATGAAAGGATTGTAAGTTAGTGGAACACTTAGTGGGGAATGATGTGAACATCTTGCATGAAGAGAGAAAATCTCTAGTGGGGTTTAGCTTTATAAAAGTATATAGCTTTATAAGAGTATATAGATATAGATATAGATATATGTATAGATGTAGATAGAGGATGAGGAAGAGCTGCAAGTTGGTCGTAACAAATGCGGCTGAGCAGTCGGATTGGTCTGCCCTTTGGAGTAGTACTAGCTACCTTTAATTTGGTGCGTACTCAAAGATAATGGCAGCATCTTTGCCCTACCATGTGCTTAGTATGATTCGTTGTGTGACCTACTAGGAGGTTTACTCCCTTCATTTAAAAAAATAATATTTTAAATAAGATTATATGTTCAAAAAAAAACAAATTGTTGTTTCATTTCCATTAATAGAAAACTAGTCCATCAACCCGTGCTCTCGCACGGGTTGTATTAATCTTTACTCTTAAGTATCATGATGAAATAGGCAATCATTTTAAGCCTACACTATGTTACTTAAGATTAGTGGTATAACTTGATGTGAGATCTACTATGGGTAGCATGGCTTGATGATATCAATATTTAAGCCTTATTATAATTGTTTATTCCTGCGTTGCGTTGCCGATGGACATTGGAAAGAACAACTACGAGTAGTGCATAGGATAGGGTATTCCAGTTCCAGCAATGTCTCTGCTTTCTAGAACAAGCACAATTAGGTTATTATTATATTTAATTAACAGTGCAGTTATCAATCATCAAGCAAGGTAGATCTACGAGTAATATATTGTAGTGCGCCATATATATAGCAGCAGCAAGCTGGTTCCATTATTATTATTGGGAACTCGAGCTGCACTTGCCTCTACACAACTATATACTACTCTACTAGTAATGCCTGCTTCCATTCTAAGTGTAGTATCTTCTTACTTGCTTGCATTGTTCGTCCATCCTTTTCCAAGAGGTTCTCTAAACTTCAAAATGTATATATCTATATTTAGAGAGACATCCCATAAATATTCCCTCCACATATCTCTAGGTTTTGTACTTTTTGTTCTATATGTATACTTCAATTCTTTATCATGATTTTTCTTGTGTGAAAATTTCGTGAGAGAAGTACCGTATCTTGAATTTAGAGAACAGTGTAGCCTCTCTATTGATGGACATCGAGAAGGGTGGTTTGAGATTGCAAAAGTGATGGAGGGTGGTTTAGAGAGTCTATAGGAGCCTGGGTTTTTGTTTTTCTTTTCTTCTAAATTTTATGATAAAGAGGTTTGTAGAGATCCTCTTGGAGATTCTTTAAGTTTATTTTGCTAGCTACCTATACATGCATGCTTGTTGTATTCAGATTAATGCAGGATCATGCCTGTATAATGTATCTGTAGCGAATCTACATGTTGACAGCAATTTCTATATGGATCCTTCCTAAAAAGGAAAAAGAAGGAGCAAAATAGGTAACTAGAGCGAGGCTAGCTCTATTCCTGTGTTAGTTTTTAAACTCCCTGCTGATCGCCGTTTGATGTAAGTATAACAAACGTCTTGATCTTTAAACTCCCTGCTGCACGCCTTTCGGTGTAAGTAAGCATACTAAACGTCTTGACCCTTAAGCTACAACATTTTCGTATCCCTTTGCTAATCCTTATTGTCTTTAAAAACAACCCATAGATCTAGTTTGAAAATAGAATGATCACAATCCAAACTATGAGGATCCAGTATAATGTGATTTAGTGTGAGTGGCACAAAAGAATAAATGATCCTATGGTTGTTTTACATGAAACAAGTGTGATTCTGATGTACATGTATATGTATAGGACGGACGCTTGCTCGAGCCATGGCCGCCATCTTGGATGCTATGGGACCCTAGGTGATGGAGCTGATAGCCAACATGGCAACAGAAGAGGTGAAAATGTTGCTGGGTATATCCGCGATATTGAGAAGCTAGAGAACAACATGGAAAGTATCAAATGCTTTCTTGCTGATGCTGAGAGGAAGCACATCACTGAATTGAGTGTGCAAAGATGGGTGTAGAAGCTCAAGAACGCCATGTATGATGCCACTGACATCCTAGACCTATGTCAAATCGACGGCTGACAAGCAGAGCGAATCTAAAGGTAGCAGCTTGGTTGAAAAGGCTCCAGGTTGCTGCCAGCCATTGCTCTCCTGCCTACGAAATCCTGTGTTTCGCACACAAGATAGGCAACCGCATCAAGGAGCTCAACCAGAGGCTGGACAACATATACAAAGAGGCTCACAAGTTCAACTCCATCATCAATCTAGGCTCCCACCGGAGCAGAGGATGTCCACTAGCGAGAAGATGACATCTGAGTTTGTTGAGTCAGCCATTGTTGGTGAGAAGATTGAGATAGAGGCTCACAAGTTCAACTTCGTCATCAATCTGAGTTTGTTGAGTCAGCCATTGTGGTTGAGCTTGGTTGAAAATGGCCATGATTAGTAGCAAAGAAGCACCTTGATTACTTGGAACTACATTGGAGTAGCACCGGATTCATGGGATTGAGGGATGAAACCAACAAGCAGCAGCAGTAGCAGCAGCAGCGAGCCTTGGAGGAGGTAATTGAGAAGCTCAGCCCTCCATCCAGCATACGACATCTACACATTGAAGGATACTTTGGTAGCCGGCTGCCAAATTGGATGATGGTTCCAGCTACATGGGTTTTTAAGAGCCTGAGGATTTTAAGGATGGACAAACTTCATTATTGCACCCAACTCCCTGACGGTTTGTGCCAGCTCCCTACAGCCTGTTCGGTTAGCTGGTGGATCTCGTAAACGTTCGTAAATTTCCAGTCGGAACAATATTTTTCTCTCACACCAAACCAGCCAGCAGTAATAATCCACGATCTAGCCACGAACCAGCCAACCATCCGAACAGGCTGCTAGTTTGGAGACTCTGGCCATTATTGACGCACCTGCCATCAAGAGTGTTGGGCCTGAGTTCCAGTCACCCTCCTCCCTGGCAATGAGTGGAGGTATAGACGCCACTCCTAGATCAGTAGTAACATTTCCTAATCTGTCATTTCTTCGTCTGGATGGCTTGAGTGAATGGGAGGAGTGGGACTGGGAGGAGGAGAGCGAGAGTGAGACTACAGAAGCTATGGCCATGCCTGCTCTCAAGGAGCTCATAATTCTTAGCTGCAAGCTAGCTTGTCTTCCACCAGGGCTCGCCAGTAGCAGGAGGCATGCTCTAAGAGAAGTGCGCCTGTACAAGCTGAGCAACCTGACATATATAGAGAACTTCCCTTCATTCGTGCAACTTAAAGTATTCGACTGCCCCAAGCTGAAAAGGATCAGCGATCTCTCTAAGTTGCAGAAAATCGAGACCTTATACTGCCCAAATGTGGAGGTGCTAGAAGGAGTCCCGTCACTTGACAGCATAGAGATGATGGACAGCACCATGGAGACGATTCCGGAATATCTGACAACAGTAACCCCAAGGTATTTCAAGTTGGCATGCAGCGAGAAGTTGTACAAGTCCTTGTTAACAGGCAGCAGCTCATGTGAGTACCACAAGATTAGCCATATCAAGTCATGCACTATCGACTACTTTGGCAGAAGACGAAGATTAATTGCTGCACGGTCATATCAGAAATAAATCACGTAGATATTCAGGGAACTAGTATTACTTTTTGTTCACAAGGCAGTGTACCTAGTCGTACTACTTTATGCAGTACCGCTTAGTACACACTCTATTTTTAAGTATCTTTATTCATTGATCGTGTAACTAATGTATGCAGGGAAGAGAGAGACCCATGGTGCTAGCTTGCAGTGGCCCGCGGAGTGAGACCCGATCGGTAGAAGCTCGTCATCTGCACCAAACAATACACATACTCTGTTTTCTCAATTGCTCTGCCTACTACCAATGGGGAAGGGACTGGTCATACCCAGACTGTGTACAAAACATTGAAACAAGAAGCGAAGATGTTGGAAACCCTGCTGGTGATCTTGTAGTCTTGTGCATCTATATTTCTTCACTGCATAATTATTGTTTTGAAGTAATGGGCCTATGTACATTTGTTAAAGTAATGGACATCAGGTGCTGAACGGAATATCTGTGATGATGAAATCTTTTGTAGTGCAATAATAGCAGAAAGCGAGCGGACATGGAGCACGAATTTGGTAGGCTGATCCTGATAGACGTTCATGAAACCAGGCAAATCATTCTTGCTCGACCTGACTCGGCTTCCTTCATGTCGATTATCATGGGGCTGTCCTCTGCTTTCCCTATCTCTGCAGCAGCAGCCTCATCCTGTGCCCTCTCGTATGTATGCATGGAATGGAATGGAACGGAACACGACCTGCCTATCTATGTATATGTATGCTTAATAATACTCGAATCATGTGAACAGAGCAAAGAGGACGTAGATCAGAGCAGAAACAAAGCAGAGCAGATGCAGTGCCAAGGCACCCTGTAGCTTGGGCTCTTGGTGGCCCTGGACTCAGGCTGACACAGGAAAAAAAAGAAATCTCATGCGCAACATATACCTCTTGGCATCATCAGTATGGATAAGCAAGCCCAATCAGTTTTGCCACGCACTCCGCCTGCAAACTAGTCTTATTAATCCATCATCAACTCGTCCAGTTGTGGTGATATATATGCAAAAGCGCCTATCAATGAGAGGAAGCATCGAGATTTAATTAAATTTCTTGGTAACATTTTTTTTTGTTATTGATCAGTTTGCCCTGATTGCACCATGCTGTCAATGGGTATATGTACAACGATGGTGCACTGCCACCAACTCTTCTTTAGAGTTATTTATTTATCACCAGCTTTGCTTTCAACGACAAGACAAATTTCTCCACCTGCTACACCCAAACAATACGGCAACAAGAGCTTCACCAATACAATAACAAACGTCGTCTTCTGTTGGTTTCTCCACCTTATAAATGCTGTGTCGGATTGGTGTGACCTCTTTGAGTTTCTCCACCTTATATACCCTGTTCGGTTGGTTGGTTTTTAGCTTGAATTTAAACCAGCCAACCAACAGTGTTTTTCTCTCACAAAAAACCAGCACCACCGGTACAATTTAAACCAAAGACTCAAAGACCAACCAAATGAATATATATATATTGTATTGGTGATCAACAAACCAATCCAGCTTTTTAAGTAGATTAGGTTTGCAACAATAATTGTTGTTTGGTTTTGTACTATATACTACACAGAGGACAATAGAAGGGGCGCAAGTTGGTCAGAATAAATGTTCGAAAGCGGTCAGATTGTGTGACCTTGGAGTTCAAAGATTAGCTACTCCCTCCATCCCAAAAAAACCCGACGCCCTGGCAAATCAAGCATTTTCGTGAAAACCGGCGTCCCTGGCTCCCGAGGCCTCGCGAGGACGGGTTTATCCTGGCGAGCTGCTCGCCAACGGTTCTTCGACCTACGATTAATCGCCGATGGACTCGACGCCTCGTTTCTTGGTCGCCGCCGCGATCCTCGGCTCTTGCGTGGAGTAAAGGTGCCGGACTCCGTCGAGGAGGTGCCGGACTCCGACGTGGTGCTACCGGACTCCATCGAGGTAATCGCCGGACTCACCGGGTTTGGACGAGGTGGTGCACCGTCTCATCTGCGGCCACGTTCCATGCCGGCGGCATCTTCGGCGAAGCATGCTCGGGCTTCGTCGCGAAGCTCGCAGTGTGCCCGCTGTGGTCTTTTACATGAGGACTACAATCTCATGCAGCAAGGGTGTGCGATAAGATGGAAAAATTTGATTGTGAGTGTATATTCACGATGTGCACGAACTTCAAATGAGAGGTGACACAATTCTTCTTCCGAGCACGTAATGAAGAAGGCGGACGAACAATACAATATGAAGAAACTGGAAGAACAAAAGCTGAAGCAACTGGAGTCACAAGCTAACGACAGTGCATACAGGATCAGTAAGGTGCAAAAGCTAACATACAGTACATGCATTATCTAATTTGGTGCAAAAAGCTAACTTGCTTCTTCTAATGGTTTCATGCATGGAGAGAGCAGCTAGTGCTTCGCTAGCAAAGAAGCTTCACAAGGGACTTACAATGGCAGCCTATCTTCTCTCTCTAGTCTTTGTTTATTCATGTGAGGAATCTTGATTTTGTTGCAATCCTTTATCTTCATTGCTTCCTTCAAAACAGTTTGTAGTGTCACAAAGATCATATTTGCCTTCTGTGGAGAGTACTCCATAAATGCCTACAAAACATGTGTTCAAGAAATGAATTAGTGAGTTCATTACTTGTCCAAGATCAATTTAAACAATCGAATGGATGATCAATTTACCTGCTGCACGGCTGGAATTAAATCTTGCATTGTTTTTGCATTCTTCTTGTATTGAATAGCTTGAATAGTACCGAAAAAAACCCAAGTCTAGAATGTTGAAATCCGGTGAATTGGGTGGTTGACAAATAAGCCGAATGTCAAACCCATATTGCTTAGCATGCTCACAAAAAATAGGATCATCCACTTTTAGATGAGAAGGTGCATTATCTTGTTGTATGAAAATTGGCTTGTGCACATCTTCTCTTGGCCACTTGGCTCGGATAGCGGGCAGCACTTTGTTTATCATGAACTCTCTAATCACATCTCTTGTTATTGAAGTTATGGGCTTGATAACTTGTGCACCACTTAAGACGGTTTCCACTCTGCCTAATAGCTTGTTCAAAATTGACTAGTGGAAAACAACCTATTTTGCCATCAAACACACATTCTCTATTTCTAAATCTTGGCCGAGCACAAACACACAAAAACATGAGCCTAGGGATATAATTCTTGTTCTTGCAAGTACGATGTGGTTCATCTTCCTCGGGTAGCAAGTAGTATCTCTCGGATTTTTGAGAGATGTAGAACCATTTCTCATCAATAAACACAAAGTCAAACAAATCCTTAAACTTTGGATCATCAACTAAACCTTGCTCAATCATGTCAATGCACCACTTCAACCTAGTCTTCTTGTTAGCCTCGGTGAGGTAAGGTTTTATGCTACTAGAGTGGCGTCTGAGCAAACCTTTTTTCAAGTACCTATGTATCCTAGATTTGCTAATACCAAGTCTACTAGACACATCTTCTATGGTCATTCTTTGCTTGAGAGGAATGTCCCGCAATTTTTCCAAATCAAGAGGGATTGCTTTACGGCCACTTCTACCTTTCTTTAGATTAGGAACCATGATTTGGAATGTTGTGAGCAAGTTGGTTTTTACCTTGCTTCCATATGCTACTGAATCGATCGAATCTTTACTCCAAATTGAGCACCAACAATTGTTGTATCTTGCTTGCCTAGTTTCCCATTCTTACTTCTCATCAACAATGCTTGGTACACTTGTTGTCTAACATGATCGAATAGTCATGCTTCGTTGATTTACTTGATCGGCATGTTGTTCTAACAAAAGGAAAAAACAACCATTTTAATAGTACTCACGGCATGCTCTCAATATATGAAAAAAAAACAAAGACATTCAACAACAGATGCTCACAAGCATGTTCTAGCTCGTCATGCACAAGAGAAGAAGAACATGCTGTAGTACATGCGAAGAGGAAAACAAGAGCGAAGCATTTTACCGATGCCATGCTCGCTCATCTTCAGGCTCGTTCGAGATCAAAGCCAAGCGTCACCATCGTCATTTTCAGCCTCGTTGAGATCCAAGGCAAGGTTGCTGTCGTCGCCAAATCGCTAAACGTTCAGATCAAAGGGAAAGAAAGCGCCAAACTTCATTGCAAGTCTGAGAAAACGAAAGAACAAAATGAGAAAAAAATTACCAAAGAAGGTTTTGTAGGTAATCGAAAATCGACAAGCACCAAAATCATCTAATGGCAAGTTCAAATCGAACCCTGTCCAAAAAAGAAGAAAGAAAATAAGAAACGTTACCACACGTTCTTGCTTTGAATATAAAACAAAAAAACCAAACAAACTGAGTAGTACATTACCATTTATGGTGTCGTCCTCCAATATTGGCTCATTGAGATCGACGTCACCGTCATCTTCTTCCAAACGAACGTTCAAATCAAATGGATTAGCCATTGCATTTGAGAAGGAGTGGAGAAGAAAAGAGTGGAGCACGACAAGCATGGGAGTGGTGCAGTGGAGAACGAGGCGCTTTTAAATGAAGCAGAAGCGAGCGATCGGGCGCCCGGAGACCGCCAGCGATTAGCGCCAAATTAGAATGCTTGAGCGCTGGACGGAAAAATTACGTGGCGCGCAAACCCCGAAAGCGCCGAACGGCGCAAAACAAGCACCAACGCGCCAAAACAACACCAAACGCGCTCCCACCCGCACCAGTGCCATGCGAGCCAACGCGCACGTGCCACGCCCCACCCAAACCCATGCAAAATGAAGCCACGGGCAAAAAAAAATGCGTCCACGGAGTTTCGACCTCAAGACCTCGGGACTCAGGGGGCTCACCCACACCGCGCACCAACCGGATGAGCCAGAAACTTTCTCATATGGATAGCGCTTTAACAAAGATATTTAATAGGGGCATATAGGGAAAACTATACCCTAATTAATGACTCTTGGCAAAGCACAATCATGTCCTAAACGTCAGGTTTTGGGATGGAGGAGTACCTTTGGTGCGTACTCCTAGGAACAAAGATAATGGCTGCAACTTCAACCAACCATGTGCTTAGTAACATTTCCTTGTGTGACCTACCAGGAGGTTCCCTTCATATTTGAAAATTAATATTTTAAATCAGCTAATAAGTTCATTCCTTGTGTGACCTACTAGGAGCCTGCCACGTCACCGGTCCGCGCCCGGGTCGTCGCCACGTCACTGGTCCTGCCACGTCGTCATGCATGGTGCGGCAGCGTTATTTTGCCGCGCCGCACTAGGCGCGGCCAAAAGTGTTAGATTTAAAAATAAAAAAAATACAGTGTCAACTTTGAAAATAGTTAAAAAGGTTTAGAAAAAAAAATTCTCCTGGAAATGAATCAGCCTCCCTCCTCCCCACCGCTCGAATCGACCGAACCAAACCGGCACCGCACCGCACCACATGTCCCACAGCGAGTGATATCCCCAAACTGACCCTCCAGACTTCTCACACCCGCGCCGCTCGTCCAGCCGTCCTCGGCTTCCTCCTGTACCGCCGTGCCAATCTACTCCTCTCCGTCGGTCGGAATCGGAACAAGAGCCCCTCTACCTCGGACAGAGTTAACGCCGCCACCCGACCCGCCCGTCGTCTCCCTCGCGTCAGCACCTCCGCCACCCGCTCCGGCGAGCATTGTCCGCTTGCCGCGCGCCGCCTTCCGCCCACAGGTTAGCTTCCTCCCCCTCTACGTCTGAAATCGATTCCCCGTTGTTGGCCTTGCAGAATCGTTTCTCCGCCGTGGATAGGAACATACAGAGACCCAAACCGTTCTTGATTTCTTCCTCCCCGATCCGTCCAGTTCTCTGACGATTCCCTCGCTTGGCTGAGCGCGAATGCAGATAACAGTTTCCCAAATTTCTTCGGATCTGACGACGTATTTGCCTCCTTTTTGTCTTGTCCCACCCGTTTGTTCTCTGCTGTGCATTGCTGCCAGCCTGCCACCAGCCCATCCCACACCACTCGCCCAGTCGCCATCACTCTTTCGGTTACTTGCTTTGCTCAAACTTTCCTCTCCTTTCTTGTGTGCAAAAAGGAGAAGTGACATGTGACATCCTTTTCATCTGTCCACGTACTAGTACTAGGGCCTTGTTTTGTTTAGACACCCTCAAAATTCCAAGTTTTTCACTCTCTCTCCGTCACATCAATTTTAGCCGTTTGTATGGAGTGTTAAATGTAGGTAAAAAAATAACTAATTACACAGTTTAGTTAGAAATCACGAGATGAATCTTTTGAGCTTAGTTGGTCCACGATTGGACAATATTTACCAAATAAAGACAGAAAGTGCTACTATTCATCGGGTTGAAATTTTTTTCAATCTAAACAAGCCCTAGTGCATATATTCGGCACGGTTCAAAATCTTGAAGAAACGGGTGGAGGGCTCTGGTCTCTGACAGAGAGCAACTGTTGCAGGTGCATTTTCATCTGTCCCGGCCGCCTACACTACACGATGTCCAAGTCAGGAGCGCGCTAGATCTTGCTTCTGGCCTCGGTGGGAAGATCGACAAGGAAGAAGTCAAGTTTGGCCGTCGATGAGTATGTTCCTGGATCTGCCCAGTTTCCTTTGCGGTTGGTGGGTGGCATGTCTCTGTTCTATTGGATATTGCAGAGCTCTGACGATGTTTATAAGAATAATAAAGAGGAGTTAATGTAGTTCATTTACTCCTTAAATAATTGCAATTGCTTTTGTGGCCTTCAGATTTGAATTTGATTTCCAGGTATCCTTTGTGTATTTGTACTTTGTAGGTCTAAATTAAAAGAAAGGAATACTTTTTTTTACTTCTGTTGGTAGGATAATCTTTTTAGAGGATTTTCTTCCGTTAGGATCTTCATTAGCTGATATTTGTATTTTGTTTCTTTTTCTTACCTCATAGGCTCATATGCTCTTTTACAGCAGCCAATTATTTGTTACTGCATTTTGTTTTTCACCAAATGTTTTGTTACTAGTTAGCGTAACCTTTCAAGCTGTAATATATCCAATAATTCAACTGTCCGGTCCCTTTTCTTTAGCTGAGGGCTTTTTAAAATCCTGTACTTTGTGTCACAGGTCACTGTCAAGATGTCTATATTAGTTCTTCATATGTGCAGATTTGTTTACTATTCCCTTAATTGTTGGGTAGAGAAAATGTCAGCATCTGATGTATGTCCTCTACTATGTCACTATCTGTATCTGTACTTCTGTAGCCAAGTCTCGTTGTCGCAATGTAATGGGTTGCATTATTGACAGAACATTATTGACAGCTTCTGGTCCATTATTAGCTCACAATAGTCCACCATGTGCCAGGTTTTAACCTGTCCTTTCATATAGTACATGCCATTAAGGAGCCACCAAGATATTCATTTTTTCTCCTTTGCATCAAACATACTGTTCAAATGGCTAAATGGAACTAGCATCCTGGTTCAAGGATGTTTATGTTCTTTTCCTTTTCAAGAGACACTCGTCCATTTGTAGAGATTGGGAAAACACTGTGATTTACAAGATTGCTGCAGGTTCTCATTATGAGGAGGAATCCTGGACATATACTTGAATCTGCTAGACAATCTCTTATGTCATTATTCTTAGTTATCTTTTTTTTACTTTAATATTTATTACAGGTATGAGAAATATCATGGATACTATGGAGGGAAGGAGGAAGCAAGAAAGTCCAACTATACTGATATGGTAATATAACCTTTTGAAGAGAGAATTTTATGCTGTGTGTAAATTTGATGCCCCTTATTCGAGCTGTACTATGAATCTCTAGTTAGCTGCAGTTGGTGCAATCTAAGGTTTCTCAGCTTGCAATCTACTTGACTAGATTCCTTGAGAATATATTATTAGAAAAATAGTTAAAAGTCGGGCAGAAGTACATCTTTAGTATAACAGATCAGTGGTGCTGAAACATGTTTTTGCTGTGCATAGCCTCATGATGAATCTTACCATCATTGGAGTTGAGGCTATTTGCTTCTTGGCATTTTTACATACTTGAGATAAGATATATATTAGAAGCTGACATTTCCCTGATTTTTCAGGTTAATAAATACTATGATCTCGCCACTAGCTTCTCTACGAGTATGGTTGGGGTGAATCCTTCCACTTTGCTCACAGGTGAGGACTCCTTGCATAAAGAGTAAATTGTTGGTCTTCATTTGTCAGGACAAAAGAAATGTTTAGTGCCTATTCCAAATAAACTAGAGAGTTAACATAGTGTTATATACTTATACTTATTTATGGCCTTTGGTAATTGAACTATGCTTATTATGTTAGATGGAATGGAGAATCCTTACGAAAGCATCAAGCGACATGAGCATTTTCTTGCCCTGCAACTTGGTTTGAAACCAGGAATGAAGGTCAGTTTCCTGTTAAAATTTAATTTACAATGGTTCTTGTTGCTCTTCACTAACAAGAGGTGTGCCTTTTCATTTATCAACTGTAGGTTTTAGATGTGGGCTGTGGAATAGGTGGTCCGCTGAGAAATTGCAAGATTTAGGTTTGATTCTTTGGAGCCAAAGATCTTTGATGCTTGTGAATTGTGATGTCCTCGACTGTAACTTTTTAACATGTGTGGCCAATGTGTTAGGGTTGATTAATCATTTTCACTTACTCCCACTGATTCGAAATGTAGGTCGCTTTTAGCCTTTCAGGATTCTATCTGTTCAATTGTTTTTTTAACTTGGACCATCAATATGTAACACATGGTTACTACATTCATCATGATGAAAATTTTCGTTATATATATTTTGACTATTCAAATGGTATATTTTACAAAGTGTCATGTTAGAGGCCGTGTAAATGTCCTAAACAACCTACACACTTGAAATCAGAGGCAGTAAAAGTTAGCACTTATGGTGAATTTGCTTTGGATGGACAGTGCTTTCTCTTGGTCTTTATTTAAGCACTTCCTTCTTTCATTTCATGTATCGATCCTTTTCTGCTAAAACCCACAGCCAACTGAATCATGCAATGGTTTTAGTGCAGCTCAACGTCCAGTTACCGGATTGAATAACAATGAGTACCAGATAACCAGGGAAAGGTTATTCAAACCACACAACACCTTTCACTGTTACATTACTTATCATGTTGCTCATATGCTAACATGGCGTTTCAACATTCAGGAGCTCAATCGTTTAGCAGGAATTAGTGGAACCTGTGATTTTGTCAAGGTACAGTTAGCCTATCCACTAGCGCATTTCTTCCTTTCTTTAGCTCTTGCTACTCTTTTTCAGTTACCTTTGGTGTTAACCAATTATCCTTTGCAGTTGCATTTGTGTTGAAAACAATAATGTTATTAGCCTTTTTAGAGCAAATTTTTGTTACACAAATAGCTCTATGCATTTGCAATGCTGTATAAATAAGTTGCAAAGTTGATGTTTTTTCGATGGAGCTTAGAATATTGTCCACGTTTTGCCATATCATAAATGCAGACTTTGTGAAGATGCCATTCTTTTAACATAAGTTCGATGCCTGTAGATGGAGTTCTTTGAATTAATTGTTAAGCTAAAAAGGGCAACACTTGTGTGTCTGTAATGCAGGCAGACTTCATGAAGATGCCGTTCGATGACAACACTTTCGATGCTGTTTATGCCATTGAGGCGATTATGTCATGCACCTGATCCGTGGTAAGATTTCAATTTTTAAATTATCACTTCTTTACTGAGATTTATCAATGATTTTGTTTCCTCTTGTAATGGAAAATTAAACTGCTACTTTTCTTGCAAAGGTTGGTTGCTATAAGGAGATATATCGTGTGTTGAAGCCTGGCCAGTGCTTTTGCCGCAGTATGAGTGGTGCATTACTGACCACTATGATCCTAACAATGCGACTGGCCACAAAGGATCAAGGATGAAATCGAGCTTGGCAATGGCCTGCCAGATATCAGAAGCACTCGGCAATGTCTTCAGGCAGTAAAAGACGCTGGGTTTGAGGTAAGATAGATAGCATGCTTTCCTCTGTTTTCTGATCATGTTCTGCTACAGTCCACCTGGGGTCAATGCACCATTGACAAAGCAATATACACTTCTGTTATTTATTTCTGCTTGATATGATGTGGTTTCATGGCTTATCCGTGTGCGTAGATGTGTAAGTCTTTTTTCATCATGCAGGTTGTTTGGGATAAGGATCTTGCTGAAGATTCCCTTTACATTTGGTACTTGCCCTTGGATCCAAGCCGATTTTAAGCTGAGTAGCTTCTGCTTGACTTCCGTGGTGGACGCATGATTACTCTCACACACAATGGTGAGGCCAATAAATAGTTTGTTTTTTTTTTTTTCAGATACTTCATTTGTTAGTTGTGAAGGCGGGCCCTGGTGCAAGTGGTAGAGTCTACACTGCCTGTGACCGGAAGGTCCCGGGTTGTCATGGTCTCCTCGCGTGCATTGCACGTGCGAGGAAGGCTTCAGACCCGACACCGTCCCTGAGACCCACTTTGAGCATGAAATGGAGGCTACAGACTTTAGTACGCCCTTTTTTCATTTGTTAGTTAAAGCACAAATTTGTTCTGCACAATCAAATCATTTGCCATTCTCTATCAGCAGGTTGAGAACCGACAATTAGGGGATAGTAATAGAAGCTTTATGATTTGGCACTGAGTCTGTTTTTCGATATTGTTCAGGTCAAGGCCTTGGAATATGTTGGTCTTGCACCACAGGGGGCAGTGAGAGGATCTAATTTCCTCAGAGAAGGCTGCAAGAAGGTCTTGTAGAGGGTGGAAAGTAAGTCTGTTTTTTTTCTGAGCTAGAAAGAAGGATCACATCACATAACCTAAAATTTCAGTAACTCCAGTACTATCCTCTACATCTCCGTTGAATCTTTCCTCGCGTTTGCTTACTGTTGTATAAACAACTACAGGAAGGAGATCTTCACGCCAATGTACTCTTTTCTTGTTCGGAAGCCTCTTTTCGGAATGAGCTCTTGGATCTAGTTTTCAGGTAGCAGGTGATTTTGTAAGCTCTTCCCAAATCCATGTCTTCCTCGTCCCGTGACCAGTTTCTAAGTTGTAGTGTTGCGGATTTTCAGGGAGAAAGCAAGGAAGCATTTCCAGAAGAAGCCGAGGGGAACCTGCAATCCAGAAAAATATGTAGTTCTTCAGTGTAGGAAGAAATTAACGAACAGTGTAGTAACTGTTAAGCTGTGTGTGTTTGTTCAGCTATATTTTTTGCTTGAGGTTTCGGGTCCAGTATTTGTTTGTTGTTGTTTCTAGAGGGTTTGACTGTCCTTTCGTGAACAAACAATGTGAAATCCTTTTCGTCATAAGCTCTCAGTAGCATAAATAAGACAGTTTGTATAAGAGTACTCCATGGATACAGTAAATGTTTCGAGATAAATAAACTGAGGTGTTGATTAGGAGATGCCTGCAATCTAAGTGCAATTTCTCTTATTACCACCATTGATTATCTCTCTGAGACCCATTTTGAACAAATTGTCATCCCTACGGGAGAGCATACTTTGTCCTTGAACCTGTCCTAGAAATTATGGCGTTATTATCCTTTAACACCCGACAACATCTGGGTTTCTGAGGGATCTGTCCATATGAAGGAGGCGGGCGTCGGCAAAATCATCCAGTCCGCCTAGCAGACTGCGGATCCAAAGCCCATCGCCGCTCAACCCCCTCGTCTCACCGCCGTGGCCCGTGTGCACTGCGCATAGGCCCGCGCACATTTCCTGTGTGGACTTAAATTCTTTCCTCTACTCCTTCTGATAGCGGGCTGCTAAGCTTAGTTCTTCCACTTCAAAAAGAAAAAAAAAAAGAAAAAAGCCAAGTTAGTTCTTTTACTCTTTCTTCATGTTTCATGCATGCAATGTTTTTTTTTTCTGCCTTATTTTCCATAACTTTTTCGTTGTCTTCTTGTGATGATACTTCTTAAATTACCGGTATTCCTAATTTTAGTTTTTAAATATATTATTTTAAAAAAGTCTATTTTGGCCACCCGAACCGTAGGTGAATCCCATTTCGTCCACCAGACTCCAAAATTAATATCCTTTGGCCTAATTTGAACTATCAAAATTTAGACAATTTTGGTCCTCGATTAGTTGAGACTATGGTCTTGCGTGATGTATATGTACTTTTAAAATAATTAAAATCTGGATAAATCTTTAAAAAAATGATAACTAGTTTATTTT